>PPLH03000032.1:0-123785 GCA_003706445.3 Williopsis mrakii
GTTGACTAAATCTCAAAACATTCATTAAAACAAGTATTAAGACAGTAGCTTTATTGGATATCAAGATATACATCAATATATATTTCGAATAAAATCAGGGTGGTCAAACTCATATTCGATTTGGTTCGAATACGAATCGAATACGAATAATATTCGATTCGTGACCATCCCTATGAAGATGAAACGTCACCATTACTTAGGATCTTGATTAAGACTTGAAAAGCACTCTCGATACCAGCAGTGAATCACGTGCAATCGGATACCCAATACCGCATCCGCATCCGAGAATCAGGTGCGGATGTCGAACGGATGGCTAGTGACGAATTCATCCGCAAGTTATAGTTATATTTTGCTGTAGTAGAAACAAATTTGCATTTATGGGAAGTTCTATATAATTATGGTTGGAGTTTTTAATTAATATTGTTGTATTTCGGGTGATTTTTGTGCTTTTCTACTAAAAAGGCATATAAAAAAAGTATGGTGAATTGCAAACAGTGCGCTGGATGATAACTGCGAATACTTATTCGTAGTTATCTAAGGATACTTCTGAGAAGAAGAAAGATGTAATGAACTCTAAGGATTAAAGAAGAATGTCTGACCAATGACTAGCGATCAGAAGTTCCTATAAGTTTGCGATTGCCTCACTAGAAAAATACTCTCTAAAGCATCCGCAGTCTACGGATATCAACCAGTCCCATCCGCACTTCCTTACGGATGTCCCCAATTGCAACATCTGTTGCAGGTCTATTTGTAATATCTAAGGACCAAAGTTGACATATCCAATATCCAAATGTCTTTGGAACCATCGAATCTCTCTGGTTTCGTTGTTCATAAAGTCTCATGGTGGTTCTGCCCTTGCGGACTTTCTTTTTGGTGTCAAAAAAAAAAAGAAACGCGCATTGCGCATGCAATCGGAGATTTCATTTTAAAATCTTTTCCTCTCTCTGTTATGTCTTCATATCTTATTAGGCTATATAATACACCCTCAAGGGTTGCTCAGGGACTGACATTTCATAGACTGATATATACTGAAAGAACATCAATATGCCGGTGCATCAACTTGAGCCACAGCAAGACTTCTCAAAGCTTCACAACAAACTCCTTCAGATCAACTCCAACTCATGCTCTTCACTTCACTCGCTATGTCTAACAACTACCAATGAATCATATGACTCTACAACGACAGTCCCAGAAGCAGAGGACTGTACCGTATTGGAGCCGTATTCAGATTTGTACATCTCAAACCACATGGCACCCAAGACGACGAGCATACTATCACCAGGTTCAACATTTATAGGAACACAACAGAGTGGAAGATCCACGTATGAAGTTCGCGTTGAGTTGAAGTACGTTGATTTGAACAGCTCGTCCCTTTGTGGATATATCCATATCGAAGGGTTGACGGAGTCATACCCAGAGCTGACAACTTTTTTCGAAGCAGAGATAGTTGGCAGAAAGCATGGCTTCTATACCACTGAGAGCGCATGGGGTGCCTCAGATGATATCGACATCCAGCATTGGTCCAAGTTTAGTCATTGGAGAGAGGAATTACCCGTGAAAAAGATTCTTGATAAGTCCTATGTTCATAAGGATCCATTGAGTCATACCCATCTCTATATGAGGTGGAAGGAGCAATTCCTTGTCCCAGATGCGAAGGCACAGGAATTGGAAGGTGCTTCATTCGCTGGTTTCTATTACATCTGCTTCAACCAGATAACAGGTGATATCAATGGGTTGTACTATCACAAGTCTTCAGAGAGGTTCCAGCAACTGGAGTTGTGTCACGTTCCAAGAAGAGGCGTTAGACAAACATACCAGTTCCTGTAATAGAAATATATAAGCAGAACTGATGAACTGATATGATGGTAATGATGGGTTTAATAGATTGGCTAAAATGTATCTGTTAGAGAGATTAATATGGTAATACCCTTATGACTTATGGAAAATATATAGATTTCAAGTATCCTGCTGTTGTACTGTCACCGATTCACCCTATTTCAGGGATAATTATATTAAATCAATCATCAAAGGTAGACCGTAGATATCTGACACTAGAACCTAGAATTAGAAGCTAAAGCGGTGAGCCATGACCTGACGAATATAATATCCGAGGGAGCGTAGATTTTACTCCATTAATCGCCACAAAAACCAAATACGGCAACCTGAGATCAGGGTCGGAAATTGTAAACTTTCTGTCATGCAAAACGAGTTCGCGAGGTTTTTGCGAATTTTTGGAAAGTTTTTCCCCTGTGCGATGAGCCCTGAGAACCAAGAACATCCTTTTAAATCTTTGTTGATCCTCCTCCGCTTTGAACATTATAGAAGGATTCGAACAGTAATGCCCGAGAAGAAGAACCAACTATGGAGATTGGACCTCCTAGAAACCCATTACCTACGGAAGACCCCGCGTTATTCACGTACGAGAGCGTTGTTGAGGGTTAAAGGTAAGAACAGAACTCATTTATTGCCAGAATCTGAAGATCAGGCATTAAAAGAGATCGAGGCATTACAAAGAGATATATTTGAAAAGAAACTTCATAGCTCCTTAGTAAAATACCAGAGAGGTATTAAGAAGTCCCTAAAAGTGCTCGTGAAGAAGAGTAAAGATGATGACAAGAAGTTCTTGGAAGCACTTGACGTCGACCTTGTATCGAATGTCCGAATCATAAAACTTATTATGACAATCTATAAACTGAACCCAAAGAAGGAAGAATTTCCGAGTTTCATCCCATCATGGATCATTGATGCTGTGAAAGATAAATCAAACAAGATGAATCCGTCGAATTTATACAATTCTATGACTCCTTCTAATAGGAACATATATTCCAAGCTTATGAATATGAAGGATATCCAGAGTATAGCAGATATTATCGAAAATACTTTTAAGGTGATCTTGGGTGCTGTGGAGAAGGAAAAGAAGGATATTGAGGATCTGGAAACAAGCGAATCCTCGAGTGACGAAGACACTGATGACAGAAAATTGAGCAAGGGAGACAGCACCCGTGCTGATGCAAACGCCAGAGAGGAGACAGAAATTAATGGAGGTGATGATGAATTCGCTGAATTCGATAAGATGGTTGCCGGTTCAGATGAGGATGATTCCGATGTCGAGCTGGATGAAACGATAAATTATAATGAAGTCACTGATGAAGAGCCAAGTGACCAAAGTGAAGCTGAATTAGAGGAGAATGAGGATGAAATTGAGACTGAAAGTGATAGTGAGAGTGAGAGTGAAGACGATTTTTTTGTTGAGGATCCAATCGCTGTGAAGACTCAGAAGAAAGAGCAGAGCGATAAAAAGTCCAAGAAGGAAAAGACTGATAAGAAAAAAGACAAGAAAAAAGTCCAACTACCAGGATTACAGATAGGTTATGTCTCTGGTTCGGAAGACGAATATGACGATGATGTCGTAAAACAGATCACGCAACCAAAGAAGAATAGAAGAGGCCAAAGAGCTCGTCAGAAAATTTGGGAGGCCAAGTATGGTGGAGGCGCTAAACACATCCAGAAGGAAAAGGAAAAATTAAAATCGGAGAGAGAGCAAAAACAAAGAGAGTACGAGGAAAGAGTTGCAAAGAGAGCTGCCAAGGCTGCCATCACCGGTTCTAATAACGCTCCGTTAGGGACAAGAAAGAGTGTTGGGAGTACTGAGATGATGGCAGAGGATAATCCTCAAGGTTTGCATCCATCGTGGGAAGCAAAAAAGAAACAAGAGGAGGCACTTAAGAATGTGAAATTCACTGGAAAGAAGATTGTATTCTGAACTACATATTGAGTCATTTGACGTTTCAATTCAATGATGCATGGATCCATAGATTAAGTTGTATTTCTAAGATCTCGACATTGATCCATCCCAACTTGAATCTTTGCCTTGGAATAGGCCCGACATTTCCTTTGATATAGGCGATCTAAAAAATGTTCAAACAGCAATCGGAGTATACTCCATCGTTCTTCATCTCCATGAAATAAGGATGTCTAAAGCAAATCCCAAAATTAAAGTGAGGCACAAGAATGCTGTATTCTGTCCGTGAAGGTTTCTAACAAGTTTGAACTTCAAAGTTATAAATTTTAGCAGTTTAAAATTAATTATCAAGATTCAATCGTCAAGATTGAACAATGAAATTTGAAATTGAAACTCTATCGAGAAATATTCAAAAGGTATCATCCTTGGAATCCCTGAAGTTTCCGTTTCAATGCAACTTTTAAGGCGTTTCCTCGAGCTTTCGACCGCAGATATATTTTTCACCCTCGGATTGGTAAACTTTCACTTACCTTCTCTCTCTAGAGCCCTATTTATGCTCTAGAAGTTCTACAGAAGCCCGTACAAATCATGTCCGAGATTCGCATATCTGCCAAACAGAAGAGAAGAACCAGAGAAGGCCTGGTGTCCAAGGAGAGACTCCAGTGCGAATATATTATTCCAAAGAAGAACAGAAGATGTCCTTTGACGAGAAAGCAGGATGTCCTATACTGCGCCGAACACTTGAAGGAGAAGAACGATGATGTTCGAGTGGTATGTACTGTGGATCCTGGTCACACAGTGTGGAGTAAAGACCTGAAGGCTCACTTGAAGAAATGTATGAAGAAGAAAGAGGAAGGATTGGATGATCCATGGTATAAATTGAACCATATCTGTGGGGCGCCTCAGCCTGATGTGGAATTTATAGAGGATTATAAGAGATGGATTCCAATTGTTGAGAGTATATATCAGAAATATGAACCATTGGTATTGGAGCAAGGCGAGCATGGCGGTGTTGAGGGGCGAATGAAGGAGAAACAGAATCAGAAACATGCTCTACAGCAATCCAGTCTGATCTCACAGTTAGATAAGAACGCATTGTTAGCTTCCACAATCGACTACATTGAGTTTGGGTGTGGAAGAGCAGAACTGTCAAGGTATCTATTACAGAGCGTCGTTCATCAGGATGGGGACACCAGTGGGTTCATACTGATAGACAGATCTCCGACAAGGCTCAAATTGGACTCAAAGATGGCCAAAGATTGTGAAGCTAAGGGATTAGAACCAGCCAAGGTCTTCAGGGCGAAAATTGATATCAAAGATCTATATATTGACAATATCGTCGATACCCAATTCAAAGAATCAGCCGGGTTCGTAGCCATCTCAAAACATCTTTGTGGTGCGGCTACAGATCTCACAATCCAGTGTATTTTGAACAGCGAGCAACTATTATCCAAATTTCAAGGAATGATTATCGCAATGTGTTGCAGACATTGTTGCAACTACTCACAGTTGCACCCACTCACTAGGGAATATCTACAAGAAAGATGCATCGACCAGCAAGGATTTAAGCACATAATGAAGTTCGCCAGCTGGGCTGTCAATGGCCGTAGACCAAATATGAAGGATGAAGATGGCACTGATCATCCAAGCGGGTTAACAATAAAGGAACGAGAGGAGTTAGGACTCAAGGCCAGAAGAGTTGTGGATGAATCTAGAAAATTTGCATTAGAAGCACAAGGTTTCAACGTTAAGCTCTGCCACTATGTCAGCAAGGATATATCGTTAGAGAACACGTGTATGGTGGTTACGAACAAATAGAAATCATATCATCTCATGTATTTATACAGGAGTAGACAACTCAGATCTTCTCCTCAGAGACACCGTGCTTCCAGATAGCGACGAATGGGGTGGAACCATCCTCACGGTAGTTCAACAAAACCAACATTCCATCTGGGTCCATAGACTCACCAGTGTAGAATTCCCAGTCCTTGAAAGAGGCAATAACCTTCTTGACGTAGGCTTGGGCACCTTTCTCAAAGACCTCAACCTCATCTGGGTTAGTCTCCTGCAACTTGGACTTGATGGTCTTCATGTAACCCTTGATGTAGGTCAAGAAGGACTTCTTGTCGAAACCGGTTTGTTGCAAACGGAAGGAGTAGACAACGTTGTTGACAGTCTCAGCACCGGACTCAAGGTCCTCGTCACCACCTTCAGCAGAAGGGTTGGCACCAATGTCAACGTCACCGTTACCAACGGTAACCATTTGACAGTCAGCCTCGTAGATGACATTGTCAACCAACTTGACGTCGTAAGCGTCAGACAAAAGCTCGTCACCGGAGATGATATCCTACAGAAATGTTAGTAGTGATCACATGCTATAGAAATTGACTCCACGCACCTTGTAAATCAGCATTTTAACCTGTTTTCAATGGGCCCAGAAGTGTTGCTCAAAAAGGTTTTGTTTCTCGAAGCTGAAAAAAAAAATTTGTCCATCTGAAGAGAAAAAAGAAATTTTGTCAGCGATTACGAGATAAATAGTGAAAAATTTCACCCATTGGGAGCTATACCGTATTGGGAATTATATGGGCCAGCGCCAATACATAAGAAATGTCCCGCCAGCTGGACCTATGGACAGCCAATCGGTAGATAGGTAGATAAATATATATATCCATATAATCAACAGATATAACCATTGTCAATCACCAGGTTCTGCCCCGTGACCCCGTCATTTTCAACCATCAGCATAACACCACTGACGACTTCGTCAATGCTGACAGAGTCCTTGTCCAATGCGGTGTCAAAATGGAAGCCTTCACCCATTGAGGTCGACTTGACCAGGCCTGGTGATACGCAGTTGAATCTTATATGCTTTGAGCCCAGTTCTCTTGCCATTGCCCTCGAGAACCCTTGGATTCCGCTCTTTGTAGTAGCATAAACAGATGTTCCCTTCAATCCCTTCAAACCAAGTACTGATGATAGGAATGTCACTGATGATGGCTTATTTTTGATCAATGGTCTTATCAGAGATTGTGTTAGCATGATGGGACCTGTGAGATTTGTGGTGATGATCTCCTCGATGTCCTGTTGTGAGGTTGTGTGAAGTAATGAAGCCTGGGATACACCGGCGCAGTGTATGAGGATGCTGAGGTTCTTCAACGACGGCTGTATGGTGTTAGTATTGGTCTTTCATCAATCACCAGATCGCAGATTAGTCGATGATTTGATAGCAGTACAACTCACGTCTCTTGCACACTCCTTCAGGTTCCCCAGATCTGTCAAATCACAACTGATGTACGAGTGATCTCCATCGTACAATTCATTCTTCACGTTATGCTGTAGGAGTTTTTCATCCCTGGCCATAAGAACCACACTGGATCCTCTTCTGCTCAGCTCTTTAGCGATGGCCAATCCCATCCCTCTTGAGCTTCCGGTGACTAGTGCCGTCTTACCAAGGAGGGACATTTTGGTCAACAAGAGAGGTGTAAGTGGGTGGTATATAAGTGATGGAGGTACTGTATTCGAAGATGGCCTATCCAGAGATGAGTTTCGTTGAACCTCTTCGTTTTTGTGGTGTCAGTCACCGTGCTAATTCTCTTTGGGGCGTTTTCTGTGGTTGTTAGCTCCTACAAGAAGGAGTGCTGGTCAGTCGTTTCATTACGGCAAAAGAACACACCTGTGCGGATCCCCGGTTAAGGCTCCAACCAGCTCGTTTCCCAGTACAAAAAAAATAGAAGAACACTGAACACCGTGTTGGTTTGAGAGCTGGATTGGATCTTTGAGTTGGAATGTCTATAAGGTGTTTGGTAGAGCTGGTGCCTCCTTTCTCCGATTGTAATACTGGTGCGTTGAAACATGTAGTAGGGTAAGGGTCTCCCAACCACAGATAGCTGACGTATATCGTTCGAAGAAGAGGCGTTTTTATATCAATAGTATACAGGTAACACTGTGCAATGTACACATAATACAATATGGCTACAGCCTAGTGGTAATATGGTGGCGAGGTCTCAATACCTGATGAATTTTTTTATTACTGTATAGATCATAGGTCTTAGCGTCCACTTACTCAAAAGAGACAGTTAGATATCTCGCATGGGCATAACCTTTTGAGTCTATCGTGTCTTATTTCATCAAGGCAGACTCTTATCTGTAGAAGATGTATGGATATATTATACAGTTGGGCACCGTAATGCTCCTTAATAGTTGATGATATTGCGCCGAGAATCGATCTTTGTTGATCTGGCGGAACCTCTGTTTTTGTTGTATGGGGCCAAAATTGTGGGTGGGAGAAGGAACTTCAACAAGAACAAGAATAAGAACCACAGGGAAAAACAAGGTGGTCACAACCCAGAAACTAGTGACAACAAATAACAAGAATAATGGTTTGGCTCTTTCATAAGAAAACTGACCCCGTTGAGAGCGTGCTCGCAGAGCTCTCTCCACAATCGAAACAGTACTTCAAGTCACAGGAGAGAACCCACTATGACCACCACGCAAAAGACACCGGGTTCACAGTGACAAGACCCATCCTTAGTGAATCATCACAAATTAATTGTGCCGAATATCAGCAACAATTCATGTCTTGCCTAACCAATGGTGAACTCAAAGAGCGCATGCTTGGTTGTAATGAGAAACAGCAAGAATGGGACCTCTGTATGAAGCAACAAATGGATTTGTTCCACAAGCTCGGGCTGCAGTACATGAAGGATCAACATATGTATGAACAAGGGGTGATGATTGCTGATTCTTTGAGAGGTTCAGATGAGGATCAGATATTGGATAAGAGAGACCAACTATGGAAATCTTAACGTCATCTACATATTATTTATTCTGGAATATTCAACCAGCAAATCAACTATTTAGGCTATTTATTAACGAATTCAACTGAATCCATATGCTTAACTGTTCTTCATACTTCATTCTGACGAGCCCAGACGTATTGGGAACAACGAAACATCGTGACGCCCCTATGATCTCCTGCTCTCCCCATCCTTTCTTAATTCGTTTGAGAGATTTTCTGACAGGTTCATAAGTGGCACCACCAATAAATAATACGCAGTGTGGCCTATATGTCTCTATCTTTTCAAGCAATATTGGTATACTCTCCATGATTTCATGCTTCGTTATGTCATTGATCCCCTTGCTAGGTCTCATGACCAGTTCAGTGAATCCAATACCAAGGTGATGCATCTCCACGGTATCTCTAGGCCTCTTTTTTTCTTGAATAATCCCTGATTCGTGCAGCAGCTTCCAGAATCTGTTGGTTGGATGTGCAAATCTAAAGCCAGTTCTGGATGATTCAATGCCTCGGGTTGAATCCGATCACAAGCACCTTCTGCCTAGGCTTTATGAGGTCTGGAAGTGGTTTGAGAGTCGTAGATACATTTTCCGAAGCGTTGGAACCTCTTGATCTCATGTTTTTGGTTATTTGTTCTTTGACGAAGTTGATGTCGCATGTAGAGAGGCGAGTAATAAGAATTCCTTATTCGGATGTGACAGGTAGTTCAAGCTGTTACCCGGACGATAAATCAGGAAATCCGCATACTACAGTGAAGTATAATGTATATAATAATACCACCAGTATGGAAAATGCATTCCTTTGACTTTCATGATTTGTACTCTACAAGTCATAATTGAAATTTGATAAATTGATGTACTTCTGACGTTGAGATAATTAGCGTGACAGGGACAGTCTACAGATTTTATAATGGAATCACCTCTAATAGTACAGAGTCCAAGTCAAAACTGAGAAATATGGGGCGAGGCGGCTGATATGTATATGAAACGCTCTCAATTAATAGGCATATAGATCCTGATGTGATCTAGCATAATCTCTCGATCTAAAGTTTCCAATTTGTGCGAGTCCGTAGGCTTCCAAGTTAAGCTCTTTTGAGCTTATTACTTAGAAGTTACACAGATCTCGCCATGCGGACCATTCATCCAAAACTGAAGAACAGTTCATGGCAAACATGGAAATAGTAATAAGTGGAGCAAAAGAACCTATGAGAAAACTCAGGTTGAGGACTAGGACACTTTAAAATCAGGGCCTAAATCAAGAGATCAGCAAAAATCAAAGTTGAAGGCATAATCTATATTAGCTCTACCAGATAACTTATGTTTATCTAAAAAATCACAGGAGTAGTCAATTCCTCTTGGGTAAACTTCCAATCATCCTCGTCGGCTAAGCTTTGGTCATAGTATGAGTTCAATCTCTTGGGAATTCTTCCGATTCCGTTGATATCTTTGAACAGTTTTGCATCTCTCCATTTGAACTTTTCAGTATACTCATTTTTTTCACCTCGCAAGACATCAACAACGTACTTTCCAAGAACAGGAAGAAACTTAAATCCATGCCCTGACCCGCCAGTACAAATTATCAACCCGTCTTTGTTGGGGACTCTATCAATTAGAAACTCATTATTGATCGTATCGGTATACCATAGTAATAACGTCCTATGGATGCCCAACGGTACCAGGTCTGGTAGAAAAGTTTTTATGAAATCCTTCACTTGTCTGATGATATCGACACTTAATCTGGATTCAGGTGGATAAGATCTTTGAGTGACAGGAACAGAGATAACAGTACCATTGACAACTTGTGGGTTTGAGTACTTCTTCTGTCTGATGATGAATTTGAGATAGCCATTCGTGGCTGGAAAAACTGAAAGTCCACTAAAGTTCGAACTTTCCAGCAGGGCGCCAGTCCTCCATGCTAGTGCTGGGAGGTTCTCCACGGAATACTTCTCAATCAAGTCTTTCCTATCAGGTGGGATCTTTACCAGGACAATATTACCATTTTGTGCTTCAGATAGCCCTGCGAGTTCGGGTATGAGGGACGTGGACCATGGACCAGCTGCAACGATCGTGGCTTTTGCTTTGTAAATCCCATTTTCAGTTTGAACGCCTTCAACCTTACCTTTAGTCTCAATTAATGACACAACCTTTTCATTGATGAACTTTATACCTCTCTTTCTGAGCTCAGCATGAACCCAGAGACAAGCATTTGAGGCATTCAAGAGGCCAGCGGTGGTGTCGTACACACCAGAGAGCTGACGAAGACATTTATGTGAGTCCTTCAACTCGAGAGGATCTAATCTGACGCCCATGTGTCCTGCCCTAACGATATCGTCTGGGCTGTTAATGTCAAATAATTTTTCTCTCAACCCAGATCTAGCGAACGCTTCCAAGTTCTGCACTTCATCAAGCGCTAGCCTCTCGGAATTGTTGAGCCTAATCATCCCGCAGTTCTTCAGGAGCCATCGGTCGCTAATTCCCAAGGCGTGGACATCTTCTTCGGACATCTCCTTCAGTTGGCTATCCCACTGCCTCCAAACCTCACCAGCTTCCAACGCCAACTTATGATAATGCTCCTTATCTGCATAGTACGCTCTGAATAGCTTGTTTATATCGGCACTCGCAGTGTCGGCACCATATTCGAACGAATATCCCATCTTCAACAGGTCCAGCCGGTCAATCACAGAGATGTCTGTATAACCATGCAAGCTTAAGTGCAGTGCCGCACTCAGGCCAAAGACACCGCTTCCAACGATAACGATCGTCTGATCCATATCTCTCTTTCGAGCCCAGGGTTAAGGTAAATAAACGAACAGAGGGATTTCTGGCTCTTTTCTACTGCTGAACTGTGGCCTGTTTGCAGATCCTTACTTCACCGAAACTGTGGAGAGGCCCTTCAGAGGACCTGCATGAATCTCTACAGCTTAGTTCCTGAATTAATCTCGCCCCCCTCAAGAAGCTCCTTCAAGCGCTCTTGCACATATCTCATCGATGCTGACTAGTAAAATTGCTTTTCTAGTTATATATTTTGCTTTCTGAAGAAGTTCTTGCAGATATTATGGTGGTTACTTTTTGGAGAGTCCGCAAGAAGCTAGGATTCCTGTAAATAGTAACTCAGCCGGGAATATTTATCGCAATGAAGATTCCCAAAGAAGGGTGTTAACTATAAAAGACGGAGGTCACCATGAATATGTGTAAGGTCAAATATGAATTGGTACCGAAAAGTCAGGATGAGTGACAAAGATGATCTTTCCGTTAACGTGCATAATGTTGAGTCCCCGGAAGAGAAGGAACTGGCCAAAGTCATCGATAACAAGAATGCCGATGTCGCATTGGAGCTGTTTGAAGAATTCGAAAGTGCAGCTGGTGAACTGACTCCAGATGCTGAGAAGAAACTGCAGTGGAAACTATGGCTCAGAATCTTCCCTATGGTGTTTGCTGTGAATTTCTTACTCTTCATGGATAAGAATGCGATGGGTTACGCTGCACTTTTGGGTCTCTTCGAGGACGCCAATTTGAATCAGCAAAAGTATAATGACTTGCAAACCATCTTTTACGTCGGTTATATGGTTGGTCAGATTCCTAGTCATATTGTCTTCCAGAAAATCAAACTATCTCACTATGTGACGGGCGTCACTTTCGTCTGGTCTTTTGTCACCCTGATCCAGTTAACATGTAGAAACTTCAGTGATTTGGCTGCTATCAGATTTTTCTTGGGACTCTTTGAGAGTGGTATGACTCCTTGTTTGGAGCATACTATTGCCATGTGGTTTACCCCTGCGGAGCAAGCCATAGTGAATCCCGTGTTCTGGGTCAGTTGTTTGGCGCAAGGCATCCCAGGCGGTTTGATCTCGTATGGCGTCCAATTCATCCCAAATGTTCGCCCCTGGAAAGTGTACTGGGGTATTATCGGAGGTGCCTCTTTTGTCCTCTCCGTTTCTTCCTTTTTGTTCTATCCTGATAACCCTGCTTCTTATAAATACTTCACTCCCGTTGAAAGGATCCATATCATCAAACGAATCAAAAAGGCCACGAATTCATCCATCGAACAGAAAGTGATCAAGAAAGAACAGGTTTATGAAGCTCTGAAAGACCCAATCACATGGCTATTCGGCCTTTTCGTGTTTATCAATATGTTTTCTAACAATATTAGTTTCCAGAGTGCCATCATATATAAACAGCTGGGCTTCTCAAACTTACAATCCACCTTGGTCTCCGTCGCTTCTGCTGGTTGGAGTACTATTGCTTCTATTACCGGAACTATATTGTTGACAGTTTTCAAGTCCCAGACTGCACATGTTGCCACTTTCTTCTCAATGGTGGGTTTACTCGGTGCAATCCTCTGTATTGCCTTGCCACTCCATAAGAGTTATGGTATCCTCGCCGGTATTTTCTTGACCAATTGTAACGGTGTGACCTTCATCGCTGCTTTCTCATGGTCACACTCTTCATCAGCTGGATATACAAAGAGATTGGTGAGAACCATAGTGTGGTCTGTTCTATACTCAATCGTGAATCTGTTTGCATCCCAGATCTGGAGAGCGAAAGATAAACCAAGATATTACCCGGCATGGATCGTGATCCTGTGCACTACTTTCACAACCTCACCAATTATCTTACAAGTGATTAGATTCATTTTGAACAGAAGAAACAAAGCCAGAAAGCAGTACTTAGAAGACATCAGATTAGGTAAGATTCAAGACGATCAGGGTATAGTTACTTCAGTAGATGCTGAAGGTAATACTGTTGAAAGGGTTGTAGACGTCTCCATGCTGGACTTGACTGACTTAGAAAACAAGAAGTTCATTTATCCATTGTGATTGATGATCTCATTTTAAATACATTGATAATTCTACGAAGTCCTTCTTTGGTATTTTTGAAAGTTCACTGTTCTGCAGAGGAAAGTTTAGATTGAATATCTGGAAGTGCCGGCATTACCAGATCTGCCCGAGTTTTGAGTTAAAATGTATTATCAGCCTATAGCGATGTTTTCTTTGATTCTTCAGGATATGATGTATACATTAAACATTCTCGACCATATATTGGTAGCAGTATATCTATTATCACAAATCCCTGTCATCGCTCATATGATCATTTTTCCCATGACGGTCCATGTCTGAAGATTCCAGTTCGGGAACGTTTTTTTGCAGTATGCTGAAAGCACGATAATCCCAAGTTGAGCTTTTATGGAAGAATCATGATCTGCAGAGAAAAGATTGCAGGTATAATTTAGGATATTTCTGTGAAAACAGAAGCGTGAAGGTCCAAAGGAAGTTATCAGAAGGCTGAGACACTCTTAATAGCTGGGATGGAGATGATGAGATAGATATCTACAGACGCCCTTGATAAAACTGAGACGCTGCAAGAATATGATACTAACGCCTGATTTGATTGAACTAGGTGAAGAGCACATTAAGTAATTCTCATAAGATCAACTCTCAAGTGACAGCAGCAGCCTTCAAGAAGAAATGACATCCTTGGCTGGGATTTTTTGATCTCATAATTGTCGGAAACAAATTTGTACTCCTTAGGAGTCCCTTCGGAAATTTCAAAGGTAAATTCTTTCTGAGACTGTCAAAGGTGACTCCGAAAGGCTTACTCATCTTATCACACTGTGAGATTTCCTTTACAATTATGAGATCTGCGATCTTGATGCTGGTTGTAAGATCCTCAAACCTTAGGCTGAGTACACCGCTCTCTGGGCAGTGAACTACCGGAATAAGAATACTCCCCGTTTCGGAAATATTTCTAACCACTTGCAATGGTATATGCTCTACAAATATATTCTGGGAAGCAATACGATCAGACTTTTACTATTCAGAATGGCGAATTTGTTCAGCAGATATTGTCATAAAGCAGTTTAGGTGAAACATCATGACCGGTGACGACTCATAGCCTATGTGCACTACATGTTGACAATTCGCTCAGTTTTTAGAAAAGCTGAATTCTTCTGTACAATTCAACTTACGCCAAGAAGAAACAGTATAAATGGTCTATTCACACATAAGCAAAAAGCGGTTCATTAAGTTCATTGGTCTCATTAAAGAAGACAAAACTTAAAAAAAAGAGCATACCCTGGCGAGGTATACTGAGAAAAAAAAAGAAAATGGATGTCTTCATATCTTCAGTAAAGAAGAGATGAGTGTCTCACCATGGCGGTTCGACGACAAGCTTTATTTTATTTTTCGTCATGGTCCCTTTGGATCATTCAACTACATGACAATGAAAGTCATGAAGATATAGAGAGCTCGTTGATCAACTCATCGTCCAACTGATAACTCATGTACAACAAGCTGTATCCGTTCAAGTCATAGACAACTTTATCCAACTTCTTATAGTCACCCAGTCTGTTCAGTTGGAAGAGTTCAGACTCGTGCTTAGTGAACAATGTCATTTGAAATCTCTTTGGTTTGAAGACCTTCAGCACTTTGTTCATGACATCGACATTGGTCAAGCCGTGCTTAGTTGGGTCAACGTTAGATTCAAAAGATGCATAGGACCAGTCTGCCTCCGGAGTGACATGCAAAGTGTAATAGGCATCATCCAAGATGGTGTTGGAAGAGTATCCGCATGGAGTGAAACTGAAAGAGTCATGGATGCCCACATTATTGTACAAGTTATTCAAACCAGTATTGTTGGAAGTCGAAGATCCCAAGAAGTGGCCCAAGTCCTGAGAGTTATCGATCTGAAACCCTGGCTTACGAGAAGTAACAAATTGTTCAGATTGATGAGGATCCAAATGGGTCATAAGAATCTCAAAAGTTTCATCCCTATCCTCACCATCAATCTTCATAGACTGGTCAAGGACATCCATTTGGTCTTGCTCACCGCCAACGTACAAGTGCCAGTGGTCATCAATACGGCCAATCAGGTAGTGGTTACCTTTGAAGTATTGGTTCAAATAGTCAACTTCATCTTGCCAGTTCTTATGGATAGATCTCTGCTTCTGGGGGAACATGAATGCTCTTCTGGAGTAGAACACCTTAAGTGGCTGTCTGATAGTGAAGTCCCACCCCAAATCATGATTCAAGAGCTCGAACAATGCAGGAAGGCAGAAGAGAGTGGTCGTAGTGCCACAGGTCTTCAAGATTAGCTTATGATCATAGACAAACAATGAACTCTCAGACAGCAAGAAGGCATCCAACTTCTCTGATGATTTGATGGATAGGATCTTACAGTTCACCAAATCAAGAAGCCTCGACCAATTATCATGAGAGATAGATCTCAGTGATTTATCGCTGGGTAACAAGTCGTCACTTGGGTAGAACCATATCTCCAGTAGCTTCTCTGGACCTTCGAAAGCTTCTGTGGAGTCCAAATTAACGCTCAGTTCATGGTCAATGTAGGAGTTCGTACCATCGTTCGTGATTGGGGGCATAGTGGGCCTTCCTTATACCATTAACTGCTCTTTTTTTGTGAGGACGGTGGGATCCTAAATCTCTGCTATTGTCGATGAGGTGAAAAATTTTTTTTTTTTGCTGCGCTCGGTAGACCCTTAGGGCAAAAGGCCAGAAATGGAAAAGAGCATAGAGAAGATAAAGTTGAACTTCTAAATCTTTATTGACCGCTATCAGAATTATAATTTTGCAGTCTAATATATACAGCTGTGCGATGGTTTTAGATCCCATAGTGTAGTCATTCGAGCATAGTCCTCACATACTGTAAAGAAAAGACAAAATAAACACCTTATGGCTACAAGAAAAGTCCTACAGATAAGACAATTGTATCCCTCACTTGAAACTGCCAGTGTCATATAACACACCACAGCGATTAAAGAGGGACAGTTCTCTTTGGGGCCAACCATGGAATCATCTGGGTCTGATCTTTACACATGCAATGGAGTTATCCCCATAACACACACAGAAACCATACTAAAAACAAACAAGATCCAAACAACATCCCAAATCCCTTTAAACGGTCAAAGACAGAACGTCCTCGGGTGTTCGAAGTTGGGGTTTTCCCGTGGCGTTCTCGAGGGGAGGAAAAGAGAAACTTTGGAGATTTTCAGGTTTTTATAATAGGAGAGGCAATAATAATTTCAGCAGGGGCAACAATGTAGACAGACATATCAAATAAGACGCAGAATAACAGTGGAAGAACAGAAATTGAATCCCACTTATTATACGCATTAAAATGAACTCATTGTACGTTGGAAATCTTCACCAGTCGGTAACACCAGCAATCGTGCAGGAGCTCTTCACACAAGTGGCACCTGTGAAATCAGTCCATTTACCCAAGGATAAACTGCTTCAAACTCACATGGGCTATGGCTTTATAGAGTTTCATACACCGATAGATCAGGAATACTCATTGAAAGTTCTTCAGGGCACCAAATTGTTCAACCAGTCCCTCAAATTGAACAAGATCAACATCGGATATGATCTTTTCATCAAGAATTTGGACCCGCTGGTGGATGAACACGCTATAAGGGAATTATGTCAACAGTTTGGTGAGGTTGGTGACGTTAAATTAGGCAAAGGGACCGCTATTGTTGGATTTAAAGAGAGAGAAGGGATGGAGAAAGCCTTGATGTTGGACGGTGAAAGATTCATGAACAAGGTGTTGAAGGTTGAGAGGAAGAAATAGAGAATTACTACCGTGCTGAAAATCCAATATGTACTATGGGAGATCACATAGTTATAGAAGCTTTCTTTCATTGGCCTATAAGTTTGACGATATCCTTCCACCATTCATCAAAACCATCCAAGCAGTGGTAGGTCAGAAATCTCGACTGCGAGTCACCAGGTTGACACTGTACAGACCTAGGCATGGGATATATCTTAGTGATACTATCAACTTCTTCAGTAGTTTCAGGAACCCCACATTTAACAAGATGGAAAAATGAATCCATGATAACCCCCGATCTGATAGAACTCGTCACTAACGGTAGCTCCTGCTTAGAGCCATACTCCGTGAGAAGTGGATATATTACCTTAAGACAATCGTCAACACCCAATCTTAAGAAAGATAACGCATAGAACCTCCATTCATCGGGGGTTTTGTGCATTTGATCGAGATATGACCTCGATAAGTGATATTGGAACGCTGGTAACATGTTGAGTTCCCCCGGTAATGTTGATTTGTCCGATAGTGGGTTAAATGATTTATACAGTGATAGGAACTTCTCCACGTAGTCAAAAGATTTTAGTAGGGCTTTGTTGAAGCAGTACTGTTTCATTAGGAGTGAGACCCACACCTCTTGATCAAAGCCTTGGATCGGCGTCTGCCCAGAGTTTGTAGTGGGCTGTCTGAGTGTAGTAATTCTCAATCTGTTATTGTATTCGGTTATCAATTGTACGTACACCTCCTTGGGCATACGATTCTTGTCCTTAGATAATCCAACTGTATCCATATGAAACATGATGCCAATGGAATGATCTTTGACCATTGAGAGCTTAATAGAGTTACCAGGCTTCCCGATAACTTCATCGTGGATTTCTCCTGTAGTCTCTGTTACACCTGGTGATACGAATCCTCTAACCGTAACTTGTTTCGAGGAAATTACTGAAATTTCTGCAATATTGACTTCCTGGATGAACTTTTTATAACTATCCTTGAACAACTCTGTATTATATGAATCACATAGCATTATGCTCTCAAGATCCATTTCAAAAGCACCAGATTGATCCATGCATGAGATAAACACGTTTAGATGAAGCCCCAATCCTCTGTAGAACTCCATTGATGGCAAATTCTCATAAATCTCCTTGAAAGATCTGATATGCTTTGACTTCTCTGTAGAAGATATCTGTCCAGGTGAGGTAGTACATGGTCCAGAGATGAACATCACCACTATCGAATCCCTAGAGATCTTTGATATAGTTGATAATGTCAGCCCTGTAGCCCTTTCAGGTCTAGTCTTGTTGTTGTGTATGATCGGCTTGAGTATCTTCAAGTAGTTCTTCACTGATGACATATCTTTACTGAACGGCGCCACTTCAATAGGATCAGCATCACTGATGATGGTAATAACTCTTGATGAGAATACCGGGTCCCATATGTGGCAATGATTATCCACAGTGATGATACAAACCTCACCTTGAATCTCACCCAATGAGTTAATTATCTCCGTAATGAGAGTATCAAACTGATCTTCTGGCGTGTATAAGTCAATAACGAGTATGAATGATTCCTGTTTACCTTGTATTGTTACCTCATAGTCATCCTTCACGTCATCTAACTCTATCTCATTGATCCCATCAGCCAATCCCTTCATAACATCATCGTCATTAATTACAACTCTATTTCTGGAGCCACATAGGGAACAAGACCATACATTCATAGTGGTAGCGCAGAATTTGTTATAGAACCCTTTGCAATGGAAACATCTCTTGTAATGCTCAATCTGTCTAACTTGTTCCCTGGGATGATAAACACATCCGATCGGACCCATAGAGAGGGACTCATTCCTTGTAACTGGAAAAATGTTCCAGTTGAACATTGGATATGACTTTAATGATCTCCTTAGTTTCACTGGCAAGTATCAACCCGGTTTGAAAGTAAAATCGAAAAAACAATAAATTTCACTCATGTCTTATCTCGGGAGTATCCGATAAAAAAAGCGAGATTTTCTTAATAGGTCGGGAAGGCTTCCTACTTTGATCATTTAAAACCAGTGAGGATTAAGTTGATAACATGCAGTTAGAGGGTTGTTTTAGTGGGGATCTAGGATGTCCGATGCAGTCCTAAAATTTGCCCTCTTCCACTTTTGTGTTTCCTGAATAACGCTCTAGTGTAATCTATGATCTGCAACTCTGTTGCAGACGAATCTTCAATTTTCAATATCTTTGAAGTATCTAAAGATCAACAATGAAATGAGGAGTCGTAAGAAGTAGGAAAAGATTGAAAGTTAGCTTTACAAGAGTTTAACCTTCTGCGGATGTCGGATCTCTAATCCACTTTATATCGGCAAAGTTGAGAGAAAGTGGCCGCCATCGATGAGTATATCTATGTCAAAAGTCATAGGTCTCGAATCGATCTTATAAGTTATCACTAGCTTCGGAGACACACCAAGGAAAATCTGAGTGTGATACAAAATAGCATAGAGCTGTGTACTATGTATCTCGGATGGTGACATCCATTATGGACTATAATGTTCGTCTAATGCCTCTTTGGACGCCTTTAAGCAGAATTACCTTTGCTGACAGCACTTTTGAGGAAGCCATGATAATTCAGGGGATGGTCTCTCATACTGGATGTGGATGTTTGGGGTTTTGTGTCTTTCCTACTGATGGAACTTCAATTGACTGCTCTCAATGATCAATAGTCTCAATTGTGGAAACTTCTAACGCTCTACGGTGTACCGTGTTGTTACCCTCATCTCTGTAACCAAAAGTTGAACTTGAACACGACTGAGACTGCCGCCTTGATTTGATGCTTTTCCACCTTTTTGAGTTTGAGGTCTCACTTTCCAGGGCCGAGCTCGAGGTCTGGTTCTCGCAAGCACTTTCAAGGCCCTCCTATTGTAAAACTGTCCAAAAATGAACACATCTTTGAAGAAATTGTGACACACATAAGATAGATATGTTGACCTGAACGAAATATCGCTGTATTGTATTGGCACTAAGACGCTTGAAACAAACTCCTGGAACTTCGACGTGAATCTTATTTACTTAAGAATTTTGAAACTTCATGTTGTCTTTAGAAGAAAATTTCTATGTTCGACATTGTATTTGATGCATGAAGAATTCATTCATTATTCAAGAAAGGCCGATAACGATTTATGATACTTAGAACTTTGTATGAATCTGGTATGTCAGATCTGGGAGGAACCTGGTAGCTAGATACATGGTATGACCACTACCAAGCAGGTGTTTAGGGTTGCTTATGTACCTTAGGAAATGGGTGCCTATGAACACCTGACTCATGGTATAAGCTGACAAATCTGTATGACTTTGGCACCGGCTCGTTATACAGCCTGACGTAACCGTCTGGCCCTGACACCTGTGCTCTTATTTATATATTAAAGCATGTCCTTATATATCTATGTTCTCATTCAGCTATACACCTATCCTTTTATTGTCGCTGATGAGGACAACCTCTTAAGAAGCTGAAACAAGCCCTTCTATCCAACTTGAATGTGACTCAAAGCTTGAATATCTAACGGGCTGGACGAGTATTTTGCAAAGAATACAAAACAATTTATGACTTTTGGGATCTACTATAAGACTTCAGAAAATAGTAAAAACTGTACTTAGTCAGTTATTCCGTTTGTTATCACCTATCTGTTTATTCTCAACACATCTTTGAACGGGAGCCCAGATTCCAATATAGTTGGTTTTCGTCAAACCTTAGACTCTCACGCTTCCGTAGAGTGTCTCTGTAACTGGTGTGCTTCAGAGGGACTCGATGCAACTCCCTGGTAATCTCGATGGGCACGCTTCACTGACAACACTCACTGGGCGAACATTTAACCTCAACTGTTGAAGATTTACTGGCACCAATCCCGCACTACATATCTAACGTCTGCGAAGAGCAATTTTGAGAATAAATCGTCTCTAATGACTTTTTCGATGTGTTATCATAGGTGATCACTCAATCACTTGAGCCTAAGTTGACAGCAGTTTTCGGTTTTGAAGATGATGATTGAATGGCACCACCGTTGGACAGATTGAGTCTCCAAGTCTTGTCCACCCATCTCCAAACCATAGCTGAACCGTTCTCGGTAATTTGACCTTATCTATAGTAGAAGACTCATTTGAGAATTAATTGGGACGTTGTTGTTTCATAACTTAACAAATTCAGGTCCCACTCAATGCCTAAGTAACGAGCTTGATTCTCCTATGGAACATATGTGAACAGTTCTGATTTCTGCTCTTTGTTCTGCCAAGATTCTCAACGACACATTTCACAGCGGTAAAGACAGCAAAATCTCTGTTGATGTTGGTTTTCTTAAGTATTGAGATAGAATGCCAGAACCCCACCGGTCTGAAACTCCAAAGCATCTTTGCTTTGGCTCACGAGTGTATCAAGCGGGAATCTGCATGACAAGACTAGGCATCAAACGCCAACATGAACGATCATGGAGAAAAATTGAAATTTGTGATTATCACATACAGCGGTGATAAAAAAATATAGCGAATCAGATATTAAGATGGTTCTGATGTCACATGGGGTCAGTGCTGGTTAAATGACTGAATTCAACAATAAGTCCGCTTTTCGCGTTCAAGCTTTCAACGAGTACAGGATATCATGCAGCTAATTTTTATTATTGATCTGGCTCTCATCAAATCAAGGCTGGATATGGAGATTTGGCCAAAGAAGTGGTTGCTATTTCGAAATAAATAATAACTACAACCGGATACAATAATGCAACTAATAAACTTAGTCACAGGTCTTCAGACTTCATATATCCATGTCAACACACTCAAAACCTACCGCAATGAGAAAGTAGGGTGATGCCCTTACGAGAACCTTTGATATGGTGACAGGAATTGATGAGACTAATGTAGAGCTACCGAGACCTTCTGTTTGATAGAATGAGCGGCCAGTTAATGCTCTCTGGTATAGCGATCTTCCTCCAGTAGAGCGGAATTGAGTGCTACGTTGGAGGTTCCCTGTTCTATGCTGATTGGTGGACCGTGGAACACTTCTCTGTAAGCTAGCTGCCAGAGGCAATGCTCATGTTCAAAAAGAGACTCGGCGGCCTTTAACGGGGAATAGGAAACTTTTGATGTTGCTCAGTGGTTTTTCTAGGGACAACTCATTCTGAAAGGCTGATCGCCCTTCGGTGGAGTTACCGGCTGTAACACGGAGAATGCATCTTTATAAGACATACATAAAAAAGATAGCTTCCGTCTTCCTCCCATCGTTCCTTCTCTTTTACGTTTATTGAAAACGACATTATCATGTCCATTTGCTACCAAGTAAAGACTACAATCAAAGGGTTCATGCCACCTTCCCCCAAGTTCCTCCCGGAACAATACCCGGATCTCACTGGGAAGTTCTTCCTGATCACTGGTTCCAGTGGAGGTCTCGGTTATGAAGCTTCAAAGTTGTTGCTGGAGAGAAATGCTACTCTTGTGATGGTTAACCGTAACTTGCAGAAGACTGAAGCCGCTCTGTCAAAGATGAAAGAGGAATTAAAGAGTAAGAACAGCTTCGATGAAGATGAGTTCAACAAGAGAGTCATCACCATCCAGGCTGACCTTGCAGACTTAACTACTATCAAGCCAGCTGCCGAGAAGATCCTCACTTCAGTACCTCATTTGGATTGTGTGATCTTAAATGCTGGTGTCATGCAACCTCCAAATGGCTCTTTAACCGCTCAGGGTTATGAATTGCAGTTTGGTTGTAATGTTATTGGTCATCAGCTGCTATTGGACTTGGTCAAACCTGCAGTATTCAAAGCTGCAGAATTGAATTATAAACCTCGTGTCGTATTTGTCGCCTCCATGGGACACATCTACTCTCCACCTGATGGTTTAACTTGGAATTTTAAAGATGCTTCCCACTCAGCAGACATGCCTATCTATGGTCAATCCAAGGCCGGTAACATCTACCAAGCTTCTTGGTTCGGTCGTGAATATGGCTCCAAAGGTATTAAAACTGTAGCCGTTCACCCAGGTTTTCTCAGCTCCGACTTAGTGAGACATATATCTGCTTTTAAGAAGATGGTGGCTCGCTTTATGACTTATCCTGCTATTTACGGTGCTTATACTGAACTCTTTGCTGCTTTGAGTCCTGATGTCAATGCTAAGCCGGATGGGTTCACCGGCTATGTCTCTGCTTTTGGTTGGTTCGGAGAAATGAGACCTGATATCCAAAAAGGTACAGAATCTGGTATCGATACAAAGATGATTGATTGGATTGAGAAGGAGATTGAACAATACAAATAGATGATTAGGCAATAAGAGCTCACTAACATTTCTACCAATATGATTAAGAAAAAAAAGATGTTCTATTAGTTATGTCAGCTTGTTTTTCCGGATTGATGTTCTGTTCTATTTTTGTTTTGTTTAAAACTATTATAAGCCAGAGTCCTTCTTAGAAGTACACTGAAATCTACGAACCTTGATAGACTTATCTGATGGAACAAAGTAGAGACAGTTCTCATTTTAATTTCCTCGGAAGGTCTCTTGGTTGACTTGTCCAGTGGCCTTGAAGCAAGAATCACAATTCCTCAAACGGCCTCTTCAAGGAAGATTCATAGAAAGCATTCTCCACCTGGAATGGGTTCGTGCCGGAGTTTCAAACTTTGGATACCTTTCAGGCATCAAAAAAAACTGATCATACGATCTAATGGTGTATTATCGGAAATACCTAAAGGTAACATTAGATTCCAAGCAATAGAGTTAATCCCATCTGTTCAAGAGGCCATTGAGGACACTCTGTGTGAAACCGGAAGCAGCGTGGATGGTAGCCTCATGAAGTCTAATCAGTCTCTCCCGAAAAAGGAGTTTTGCTCAATGATCTAGGGGAAGGCTCAGTACACTCAACGTCCCTTCACTTAGCTACATGATGACGAATGGAAGCGGTGACACAGAAGGTGAAGGATCTGATATTGACTATGAACATAATACCAGAATCATTAACAAAAGCATTACGATAGATCCAAAGGTGCGATTTTTCAATCATTCATCCCCTGATGAGACATTTGCTGCTGGTTATGAGGCCGAGAATAACTAAGGAGACGCTAAAGAAAGCTCCTCTGATCAGACCCCCCTGATGAAGTTGTTGAGACTGCTCGAGTTCTAACCAAAAAAACGACCCTAAGTATGTCTTACAGAGATTTAATGCTTCAACTATACGGTGACCTCATACCTTAAAATGGCAGAAATAGTAATGTTCTCAAATTCTGAAGGAGGTACAAACAGGAAGAACTTATCTTATCAAGTACGATATTACCAAAAGTTGCCCATTTAGTATTTATCATTTACCACCGCCGAGGCCATACGAAATATACGAACCTGGAGCTAAAAAGTTGATAGTTTGTCACGTTGATACATTCAATATCGAATTTTGAATTTTCGAACTTGAAACTTCGGATTTCCCTTCAGAGTAATCTGTCATCAGTTCACAACCCGAAACTATAACCTGTTTCGCCATATATGGCATCTTCTTCAGTAACGCAGTCGGTCGAAAATTGATCGTCCTCATTTTATCTGAATCAGGCAATTACCCTGATTGGGAAGCACTCTAGATAAAAAAGTGACACATAAATGAAGTGGAGGTGACGAATCCAGACTGGTCTGAGAGTGTTTAGAGAGAAGCAAAAAATCATTCTTGATTCAGAATATACTTTCAGAACTCGTATAGTGATCTTAACTTCCCAAAAAGAGTCCTGTTGTACAAAAATTGTCAAATACAAGCAGGGCTTTGAAATAGCAACTCGCGAACCATCTGGTTCCACACAACAGGTATGGCTTCCAGAAAGCAAAAGAATAGTTACAAGATTGCTACGTTCTAAGTATTGAACGTACGGAAACAAGGAACACTGGAGGAATGAACAAAAGTAAAGAACACGAGGAGTTTCTCTATGTCCTGTCAGAGAATGAAGAAGAAATAACACCTTCAAAATCGTCTTGCACTGATGAAGATCAGGGAAATGTCATGGGTGATGCTTTGTCAAATGATTCAGGGTCAGGATCCGATACCAATACAGAAAAGAGCGAAAGTGAGATTTATTTCGCTGTGAAGCAGTTTGGAAATGAACTTCACAATCAAGGTGTTGATGAAGATGTCATTCAATCTCAGGTTGAGAAGCTGTTCACTAAGCATTCCAAGGTGAGAGTGATGATACCATATCCTAGGAAAGATAATTTGACCCCTTCAATGCAGTTTGAAGCTATAAAGAAATCCGCTCTGGATGAGTCCATAAAAGTTTTCCGTGAAAAAGGTTTATCAGGGAAGTCTATTCAAGAACAAAGAGAGGATTGGTCTTTATACTATGGACTAAGATGGCTATTCATTGGGGTTGTTAAGTTATATAACAAAATCTTTATTGAAATTGGTATAATGCCAGATTTTCAGACCCCAGACGCGATTCTATCGGTACTGAGTTTGAATGATATGGCATCTGCGGCTCGCAAATGGATTACTGAGACACCAATATCTATCTTTGGTGGAACTCCAATAGCACAGGAGCTTCCAAAGGACAGATCACCTATGGGTACCATAATGGAGCTTGTATTGAAGTGCAGCACTACCACAAAGACTTTATTTCCTCATGTGATTCTTAAGACTTTGCTGAGGGGTCAATCATTCAAGTATCACAGAATCAAACCAATTCAATATGATAGCTCTGAAATATTTTCACTTCATGTTACAATTGAGGTGTTTAAGGAAAATGAAAAGGAAGTTCTCAAGCCACTTACCAAGTTTGAAGATTCCGCTAGTCTGGAAATTAAGGCCTGTGTTTCTCCTGATGACTTCATTTCTTGATGATATCTAGAGATTGATATAATTTGTCAATCTAGCTTATTCCTTTTTTTGTATTGCACTGCGGTTGAATATCAATGCTTCCATTTATTTGAGTATGAGCTATATAGGTTTTAGAATTGACTTTCGTGAGGTAGAAATCTGGCCTTTCAATCAATACCTCATTATCAGATGACAGATATACTTGAACAAACCTGGATTCCACAAGGAAAGCTCACAGTGGGCAACCCCATGAACAAAAATTCCAATAGAAAACTAACTATGCACTATGTGTCTTCGAGCTTTCGCAAGAGTGCTAAATCCCTTAAAATGCTGAAACTTTAACCCCTGGACCCTGCTGGAGAGTGGAGAGTGAGTAATACTCACGCTCAAGTTTCATATATCATATATCATGGCAAATTTAATTTAAACTATCAATTGTCAAAGAAGAACATCATATTGCGCATATCACGAAATCCCCAGTTCCGACTACCGGAAATTGACTATTTAAGTAAGCTTCTGTGTCTCACAACCGAGAAATTTCGAGGGTGTCATGGATTCACATTGCATCACCGACATAAACATTGAACAATTCTGCCGAGAAACCTGGCTTTAAAGAAGTTATCTATCCTTTAATACTTTGTGCTAGGTCTTTGCTTCATCTGCAAGGTGTGCGATTATATCCGACGAGACATAAGACAGAAAGAAGTGACGCCAAAATGTTCCACATTCCAATCGGTCTCACTACTGTACAGAGAGACCTCATTGATATTCTTATAAAGCTTCACAGGTCTGAACTACTACATTCTCAAGTTGATGATCTGCTCATACAGAATATTCAACTCATCACAAACCACCCGTTTTTGCTAGTGGACCATTACATGCCCAAACAGCTCTTGTTAATGGAGACCCATGAGAAATTGATGGAGGCTTCAGATCTGTTCAACAAGTTAGACAAGTTGCTTCAAGTGTTGATGAAGACAAAGCACAAAGTGATGTTGATAGGTTCTAGCGTTAAAGAGTTGGACCTTGTTGAGGCTTTTATCATGGGTAGAGACCTCTGCTACAAGAGATACTCAGGGATGTCATTGTACGAATCACAAGAGTTGACTGATAAGTTACAGTTGTATCTGGTGACGAGACAACAGCTGCTTACTGGAGTTGACCTCATCGTCTCTCTAGATTCAGGTTTTAAAGTGCATTCAAGCATCCCATTGATAGATTTTGTCGCAATTCAATCGCCCACCCATGGTCTAATGAAGTATGATAAGAATACTGCGGTGTTGAATTTCTTGGTAAAGAGATCAGAAGATTTTACACAAGTCTACAAGCCTTTTGGTGAAGTTTTCGAAGCATTGAACCCATTAAACTTCAGCAGTTGGCCAATGATCCTTCCTGAGTTTCAAACGTTCAGTCAAGGTGAAATCTTGGACTCTCTATATTCCAAGGATGAAAAGAAGGTAAAGATGGACCACCATGAATATAAGAAAATTTTAACACAGTTCACACTGGAACGACTGGAACATATACATAAACTCATCTACGAGAAGAATCAGGAGTTAATACCCTTGAGGTTAAGATCGACTTTGTACCATAATCAATGGGATCAGGAAAAGCTAAATATAGCTAAGCTGTTCAAACAGTCTATGAAGCTGAAAGAAGAAACCAGTGGAAATGAACAAAGGTTGGAACGATTGATGTTGGAATATCAAAAATATGGGGAAAAATTGGAAGTGTTGTCCAAGGAATTGGAGTTCTTGAACAAAGTGGAAAAGGGTGAAGAGACAGTAGCTGATGAGGTCATGGATAAGGAGATTGACGAACTACAGGCCAGATTGAATTCTATCATGAAGGAGAACGATTCTGAGTACAAGATGGAGGCCTTGAGATCTCAGTATCAAAAAACAACCTCCAGTGCGGCAGAGAAATCAATGTTGGTTTCATCTTTAAAGAAACAGAACGATGAATTGGTTCAAAAGCTAACGGGAAAGGGTTCAATCCTGAGACAGCAGAGCCAATTGAAGCAGCAAGAAAGAATGAACCTTGACCTGCGTAAAGCTCAGGCAAATTTGGACTTTTTGGAGAAGCATAATGAAAAACTCTCAAAATTAGTTAAAGAACGTGTCAGTACCCTCTCTGTAGGGAGAAACGGGAGAGTACATAGATCTACAACACCATATGTCTAATAAATAGTGTAACATTAAAATTTCCTGTAGAAATGTAAAATCCTGGAACTGAATCTGAACCAATCGTCAATCATAATTTGCTGTTGAGTCTTGAATAACTCCTCGCAGGAGTTGAATCCCAAATGATAATCTCTAAGTACAACAACTAAGAGTGATAACCACAACTTATAATTATTCTTCATGATAACTAGATCAAACATTGGGAAACATAAGGCCTCTGGGAAGTGTGTTATTAGTTTGATTATGGAGTCATGAGTGAGTGGTTTGAGGGTCTTATGGTCTTGTTCTGGCGTGTATCTTTTCAGTGTTGACTTCTCTAAGGATTTGGAGAATTTGGCATCGTTGGTTTGTGTGAAAATTGTGGACTTGATGAGTTGGACAAGTTTGAATGAGTCGATCTGATTAAATTTAAGTAACATTGTGGCAAAGAGTATTTCATCACCTTCATGAAATCCCTTTGTTGAAATCATCTGGAGCTGGATGAGATCAGCAAGTTTCTCATGCAGTTCTTGTCCCTTTTGGAACTTCTGATATTTGATCATCAAGCCTTTAGTCAGTGAATCAATCTCTTGTAACTGAGACTCAGGAAACGCTTTAATAGACTCAAGCTTTTTCTTCAGCTGGGCGTACTCCTCCAAAGGTTCATCCAACCTCTCAAACATCACATCAGACCAAACCTTATACCTTAAATGATCAGGAATGGAGCATTTGAAGCACAACTTCTGCATATCAACCAATCTCGAGTGTGAACTCTGAGAAAGCTCCAACCAACGTTGTTTATACTTCGCTTGGTCCTCTTGAAGCTTCGCTTGTTCCTCTTTCAACTTCTTATCTTTTTTTGCAATTTGAATTATCATCTTTTGGTAATCCCTATCGTGTTTCAATGACTCTGCAGACGACTTTGGAGGCAACCAAATGGGTCTTGACGGGCTCAGAACCTCCAGTTTCTCATTAGAGATTAATTTCCCATCATCCAACCCTCTCCGAGAGGCATCAGCGCACATCTGTGGCAGAGTTGTCTGACTCATCTGTCTCTTGGTAATTTCACTGTTGACATATACTTGATTCGTCGCTTCATAGAATTTAGAAATGCTCTTAGCCTCATCGTTATGGATGTAGAAGGATGAACTACCAGGTAAAGGACTCATCGGCAATGCGACAGGCGAATGTTCCAATATCTTCTTTATCAGTGCTGGCGATTTTCCGCTGGAAGGATTGAAAATAGATGAGGATGACCTAGTGAAGGGCACATTCCAGATGATTCCATCTTCAATAGTCTCGTCATCGGAGTTCAATTCGTCATAGAGCTTAGATGCAACCCTAGAGTTCGATGAGTTGACTCTTCTTAATCTATATTTCTGGGAGGGGGTCAAGGTGTTCACCGAAGTTGTCGATTGCAGAACCGGCGTGGACGTATTCAACCTCAGTGACGTCTTGTAAGGCTGTGAGAATGTCTCCTTAATCTCCGCAACGGGCGACTCCACTGAAGTACTTGTCATAGAAGAGTGCCTTGAATCAGCAACTTCACTAAACTCTGAACCCGTAGTACTCGGTATGGAATCGTTTGAAATCGGTCTCTGAATCGAGATCTTTCTTAGTCCATCACTTGGCCTTCTTGGAGAGCTCAAACCGAGACCTTTCTGGTTGAACAGATTCGAAGATGAGCGCTTCACAACACGTCTCGTCTTGTCAACATCGAGGGAAATGGATTCCAAATTCTCCTCAAGAGGATCCATAATGAGCAGAACCAGGCAACCTCAGACCTCAAAAAAAATGTGTAGACAGGTTGGGGGAATGTGGGAGCGAATGGAAGTGGGTCAGACAAGGAAACAAGGACAACAAGGTAGGTAAACACCAAAGAACAACACCAAATAGTTGAGAATCCACCAACGGGAGTAACTTCAATACTAAACGAGGGAAGGAGACGAATTCGCTGCTTCCGTTTGTTGTGGTTTTTTTTCCCCTGCGCTGCCAAAGTTTGAGCTCTTGAGACTTTGTGCGCCAACTTGCGCTGGTGTGCGCCATGTTGTCCCAATTGGCGCAATTTTATTGAGGGTTCAAAAATAGAACATTGCATCGAAGTGCATATCTTTTGACGTCTCTTTTCCTCTTTCAGAGCTGGCAATTCGCTGAATTGGTCAATATGAACACTCAATGAACACTCAGAGATTCCAGCTTTACAAGTATGATGGATGGCTCCTTTATTTGAATTCGACTTGTAGCCGTCTTTGTCATATATATCAACAAGCATGAGAAACGCATTGGAATTAACCAACACGGGAATAGCTGCCTATGCCTTCTCTGGTTACTTCGGTTGCGCCGATGTTGCCGAAGGCAGCCCAAAAGGAAAACGCAATTGCCTTTTCTGGCGACCAAGGGATTTACGCAAATTCTGAATTGGGTTGATATGAGATAGGCTCTGAAGGAACACAGTTTCTTGATCACACAGTTTCATAGCGAGAAACACTACAAGAGTTTGGATACTAACGTCTATTACAACAAACACATAAAACAGAGAGCACAAACCAGTATGCCATGCGATGCTATTTGAGAATATCAAAGATCAACTATTACTCAACAACGGAGCCTCATCGTCACTCTTCTCCTTCACTGAGTACAGCCATAGTTGGTAGAAATATACAAGATCAAAGATAATGGTGCCCGCACTTCCAATCATGTAAGGTAGCTCGTTGAGAAAGAACCCCCACCTGTCGTCACCATAGATGAAAGAACAACTTATAAGGATACTTGTAGCATATGTCGCGTTGCCGAACAACGTACACCCAAACAAGAATGGAGAGATATCTTCAGTCGATTTTCTTCGGTAGTTCTTCAACAATTGTGGAATTCTAGAAAAGAAATAGAGACCAGCACCTATCCACGCAAACATAGTACCGACCATAAGCTTCGTGTGCTCAAGTGACATCGTAGACGTGTATAAAGGAGATGCTTCAGATCTACCAACTTGAGATGCAATCACCACAGCTGGAAGAATGGACTTAGCAGCACTAGCAGCGACATTTAAAGTGGAGCCATATTCTGGGTCATCCTGGCGATGATGGTGGTGATGATGATGATGATGTCTATGCTTGTGGATCTTTAAGTAGTATCCATAATACCAATATTGTCCCACCAATACCAGGTCATTGAATAGGAAGTAAGCTGCAAGAAGATACTGGAAGAACATCTGTTCTGTCAACACGCAACCAATAAAGGAAGACACATCACCAAGCACCCAAATGCTGATAAAGATTGGAGATAAACCTTCCACAGATTTAGTTCTATACGTCTCAAACAGCTGCGGCAGTTGTGCAACGATCCACGCAGCTACAGAGAGTCCACCAGACACACTTGATATCAGAGTCACAGTAGGATCACAGGACATTGTTCCACTCGTTGAAGGCTTGTGTCGTTTGGGCGATGATAGATGATAAACTGTCAAACTGATTTCCTTTTTCTGAGTCAGAGCGGGCAAAAAAAAGAATGGGGGGAAACATCTCATAAAAAGAAAATTGCTCTTTTAAGTAACTACCGGGGAACAAATCACGTGCTCACCCTCGGAAAGTATATTCTCGGGATTACCGGTACTTCTTAATCCCGGCTATTCCGATGTTTTCTCCTTGTTCACCATGGAACTGATTGATATCAGTCTAAAAGCAGGTGGGTTGACTGACAAAGTTGAATATGATCCGAAGATTGGAACATTTCAGTGAGCTGTTTGAATCATGGGCTCAATCTGGTGTCGATTCTGTTATTGAATACCTCCATGACGCTTCTTTTTTTGAACTGTGAGTGCTTTAGTATCACATTGGCCTGATGGTACTAACCGCTGCTTAACAGGATTCGTGATGTGGTATTTGCTGCGTGAGTATTACCTCTTTGGATGCGATAACGTCTATACTAATGGTAATGAAGTGTTGTTTGTACGTATTTGAACTCACTTCTGTGTAATCTCAGGGGATACGGTGTGATAGGATATATCCAACAGCTCGTTCATAGAGCATCAAAGGCCATAATGGCATGGGTGTTATCTCTGCCTCCATTAAAGTCCAAAGTTGATAAAGAGATTGCGGAGACAATGGTCAAGATGGAACAGGCTTTGATCAAAAGCTCCCCTGATGTTGGGAACTTCCATGAGATCCCACATAAGGGTCTCGCAAGTTCAACAATTTCTGAATACTTGGAGAAGTTATCACAAATTGAACATTCAGAGTGGGAAAAGGGTAAAGTCTCAGGTGCAGTTTATCACGGTGGTCAAGATGTAATCGATATCCAAGCTGAAGCGTTCAAAACTTTCTGTGTGGCGAATCAATTACATCCGGATGTGTTCCCTGGTGTTCGTAAGATGGAAGCCGAAGTTGTCAACATGGTACTCAAGTTGTTCAATGCTCCTGAGGGAGGTGTCGGGGGTACCACTTCTGGGGGTACGGAGTCCTTATTGTTAGCGTGTCTCAGCGCTAAAGTCTACGCATACCGTAAGCGAGGTGTCACTCAACCGGAGATGGTTATTCCAGTGACTGCACATGCTGGTTTCGATAAAGCTTCCTATTATTTTGGTATAAAGCTACATCATGTTCCGCTAGATCCAAGAACTTATAAGGTGGACGTCCATAAGATGGAGAAATTCATCAATAGTAACACTGTTTTATTGGCAGGTTCTGCTCCAAATTTCCCGCACGGAATCATTGATAATATTGAAAGTATTGGTTCTCTTGGGGAGAAATATGGAATCCCGGTGCACGTTGATTGTTGTCTAGGTTCCTTCATCGTGTCGTATATGTCCAAAGCTGGGTACCAATTGCGTCCTTTTGATTTCCGTGTCCGAGGTGTTACTTCTATTTCTTGTGATACCCATAAGTATGGGTTTGCTCCTAAGGGCTCCTCGATAATCATGTATCGTGATCACGAATTACGCGCTGCTCAATACTACATCAACCCAGACTGGGTAGGTGGCCTCTATGGATCCCCGACCTTGGCAGGTTCAAGACCAGGTGCACTCATGGTTGGTTGTTGGGCTACAATATTGAAAATTGGTGATGATGGGTATACGCAGAGTTGTAGAGAGATTGTTGGTGCAGCTAGGCGGTTGAAACGTCGTATCATTGAGGAGATCCCAGAGTTGACTATCATCGGTGATCCACTGACCAGCGTGATCTCTTTCAAGTCTGAAGTGATCAACATCTATGAATTGTCTGATTTATTGAGTAAAGAAGGATGGCATTTGAGTACATTGCAAAAACCAGCTGCATTACACCTCGCCGTGACCAAACCAAGTGTCAAATCTATTGATCTACTCGTAAAAGCATTGAAGGAGTCTTTGAAGCAGTTGAAACATGAAGGTGGTCCTGTGAAAAGTGACACTGCAGCCTTGTACGGTGTTGCTGGAAGTGTCCAGACAACAGGTGTAGTTGATAGGTTAGTCGAAGGGTTCCTCGATACCTTGTACAAAGTATAGACTGCTACATGGTTAATATTTTGCTATAAATAGCTGGTACGTCTATTCCTTCTCCTTAGCTTCCCATTCAGCGTACTCTTCTCTTTTCTTCAAGATATCGATAAAACCGACTCGGCTCTCCGCTGGCTTAAACATCGGATTGGCGCCTTTAATCTCATCCTCCACCACAGCGTCCTTCATCAGGATTGGCCTCAGCTTGGATACAGGCACTGTTCGACCAACATCGACAAGACTCAATGTCTTTTCACATTTATCAGCTAAGAAGAAATGTATAAGATAGAGTGTCACTGTTATAAAAACCTCTAGTTGGATATCAGTTGGGAATGGAATTGTGGACGCGTGTGTCTTCTTGAAGAGCGCATATTCATATGAGGAGTAACCCGCGTGTAAGAGTGATAATGTTGCCAGTACGGGGAGAACAGATACCATGTTTTGTTGACTTGTTTTGAACTCTTTATCCTGATTGCGGTGCCCCGTTTTGTGGGCTACAGTTTGGACAACGGGGAAGGACGTAGTTCAAAGAAATTTCCGGGGAGGACCTCCTCGGAAATGCGCTGAGTCTATGATACATGTACGCAGACACCGCGAATAAATTGTGTCATTCATTTATACTAACTCAGTATAATATAATCTATAATATACCCAAGTTGACTGTTGAGTCTTGAATCTTATGACTTAGTACGTTAAGTTGTTAACAGTTAACTTCTTTGAAGTGGTTATCTCTCCAATGACCACTTGATCAACTTTTTGTAACCTTGGACCGCGCTGATCAAGTCATCGGTCGTGACATGTTCATTAGGACCATGGGCAACATGAATAGTTCCTGGACCGTAAAGGATCTTGTGAGGGATGTCATTCTTCTTTAGGGCGAATGCATCTGTTCCATACCCTAAGACAACGCTCTGGAAGCCTGGAATTTGATACTCAAAGAATACAGGGTCTTCTTTGAACTCATATTCGATGTAGTCGACATGAGAGGCAAATTCGGTCTCTTCGATGGCTTGTTTAACCAATGAAGGGAAATGGTCCAATGAACTAGCGACGCGGAAGAGCAAAGAGGCACTTGCATGTGGAGAGATAACATTCCCAGCGACACCACCTTCTATAAACCCAATGTTCAGAGAAGAATTGCCCAAGAGGTCATCTGAAGGCAAGTCCAGCTTCTTCAACTCGGATAAAACATCGATGAGAATACTATTGGCATCTATACCAAGTTCAGGATAGCCAGAGTGGGAAGCCAAACCTGTAACATTGATCACACCTCCGCAACCTCCTTTGTGACCCACACCGAGTTTCAACTCTGTAGGTTCACCAAAGATGACAGTATCCCAATGATAATCAACTTCTTTCTCTACATAGCGGATTCCATCTCCACCGTATTCTTCACCGACATCAAAAAGTAAAGATACTTCACCGTCTTCCAACTCATCAACCAGTTCTAAGAAAGCGATCACTTGGGAAGAGACAGAGGCCTTATCATCACAAGAACCACGTCCATGGATCTTGGTACCATCTTTCGAGACACTGTATGAGAAGTGAGGAGGAACTGTATCTATATGTGAGGTCAACAAAACTTTTGTCTCATTTATAGAGCCTTTGAAAGCAAGAACATTGAATCTAGAGTCTGAGATGTATTGATGTTCCACTGTCAGCCCGTGCGACTGAAGATACTGAGAAAGTTTATACCCCACTGCTTTTTCCTCGGATGAGACTGAAGGTGTAGAGACGAGAATTCTGTGTAGCTCAAATAGCTGGTCAATTCTCTCAGTGGAGAGGCCTTGCGTGGAGGTGTAGTTGTAGGCATAATCGAATGTATTCTGGTTGAGCACTGGAAGTAATGAGAGAACTTTCTGAAACAGCATGGTACTAGGGCAATCACAATAGGAGGTAAGAAAGCCGGAAGAACGTGTGCTGTGGACTAGTAATAATGCAACGCTTATATAGTGGACGCGATAAGCTTGCTATATTGGGATAACGAAACTGAGTGTGTGATTGATCGGCACTGTGTATCATCGTAGTTGGGTAATATAAGAAACCTGGGCCAGCGTAGTACACATAACTCCCGTTAATCCCACCGTTCGGCGTTCGCTGTCCTTTTTATCTTCATTAGATCCTCTGCTGTATCTGAAGCCCCACTGATGTTTCATGATGAAATCATCGCATGTGCCAACCAAGTGACGCATGACTGTCAGATTATTCTGATACCCCTAACTTTCGCAGAAGCAGTTCTACTAGCAATCCACCTCCACAGTAACAATAGATTGGCCATTGGGTATAAAGGGATGTAAACCGAGAGAATCAAAGAGATCAGGCAGAAACAATCATTACAGGGCCAATCACAGGCGAGGAATATATGGCACATCACATTCCTACCATTATAATAACCATCGGACAGATCGATCCACTTCATCACAAAGGAACCTATTCCATAACCAACATTCTCAATTATGAACAAAACTGAGTCCATCAATTGATGGACTAAACTCTCATAGAATCCTGCCAAAACTTCCCTCCGACTTCCAAATTAGGAAGTCAGCATTTTTCTTTTGTCGGTAGGCACCACATAATTCGCGGTCTGATTGACACGTTTAGCGTAGTTGCCGTGATATTATGGATTATTTCGCAGGGATATCATATGCAATGAAGTGGTTTACCTACTCAATCGATGGAGGCTTTCCAAATATTAGCATATATCTGGGCATCGCTCAAGAATCACCTCCAAAACCCACACACCAATTGCTCAAGCTCATCGCGCCCGTTTCTTTTGCGCTCAGCTTTAAATTTTTTTTTTTTTGACTTTCAGCGGCCGTGCGCGTATAAGAAAAAAATTTTTCGCCCTTTTCCCTAACCTCTGAATAATTTTGGGAAGAACAACCAAAATGGCTGACTCTAAACAATCCGTCGAGGTTCTTAACGAACTTTTCCAGAAGTTGTCTGTTGCTACCGCTGAGGAGGTTGACGCTGCTGCCACCAACGTCTCTTCTTTCTTGAACGGCTCCATCATCGAGCACGATGTGCCTGAGGCCTTTTTCCAAGCTTTGGCTAAGAGTGTTTCTGACAAGAAGCAAGCTGCCAACGCCTTGGAGGCCGTTGCTCACATCGCCTCTGAGAACAACTTGTCTCCATCCGTCGAGCCATTCATTGTTGAGCTCGTCCCAGAGATCTGTAAAAAGGCTGGTGAGAAGGACCAATTGGTTAGAGAACAGGCTGCTAAGGCTTTGAAGGCCATCTCTACATCCATCAACCCAAGAGCCGTCAAGGCCTTGTTGCCACACTTGACCAAGTCTCTTGAGGAGACCAGCAAGTGGCAAGAAAAGGTTGCCATCTTGGGTGCCATCTCTGCTCTTGTTGAGCACGCTGAGGAGCAGGTTGCCCTTAGAATGCCTGAGTTGATTCCAGTCTTGTCTGAGGCTATGTGGGACACCAAGCCAGAAGTGAAGAAGGCTGCTACTGCCACAATCTCTACTGCTACCAACACCGTCCACAACAAGGATATTGAGAAGTTCATTCCAAAGTTGATCGAGTGTATTGGTCAGCCAACTGAGGTTCCAGAGACAGTCCACATCTTGGGTGCTACCACTTTCGTTTCTGAGGTCACCACCGCTACTTTGTCCATCATGGTTCCATTGTTGTCCAGAGGTTTGGCTGAGCGTGACACCTCTATTAAGCGTAAGGCTGCCGTCATTGTCGACAACATGTGTAAGCTTGTCGATGACCCACAAGTTGTTGCTCCTTTCATGGCCCTCTTGTTCCCATCCTTGAAGAACAACTTTGCCACCATCGCTGACCCAGAAGCTCGTGATGTTACCTTGAGAGCTTTGAACACCTTGAGAAGAGTTGGTGCCATCCCAGAGGATGACACCATCCCAGAGGTTTCCCATGCTGGTGACAAGGAGGTCACCAAGAAGGAATTGACCAACATCTTGGCTGAGAACAAGATTGAGGTTGCTGCTAGATTCCTCCCAGTCTTGGACTACGCTGCTAACATTGCCGGTGACTTGATTGATGAGCGTGTCATTGACCAGGCTGCTTGGTACGAGCACTTGACCCACTACTTGACCGTCTTCTTGCATGAGAAGGAGGCTAAGGCTGACATTGACGAGTGGAGAAAGCGTGCTATTGACAACATCCCACAACCACCATCCTTCGAAGATGAGGATGACGAAGGTGAGGACTTGTGTAACTGTGAGTTCTCTTTGGCTTATGGTGCCAAGATCTTGTTGAACAAGACCCAATTGAGATTGAAGCGTGGTAGAAGATACGGTTTGTGTGGTCCAAACGGTGCTGGTAAGTCCACCTTGATGAGAGCTATTGCCAACGGTCAAGTTGAAGGTTTCCCAACCCAAGATGAGTGTCGTACCGTTTACGTTGAGCACGATATCGATGGTACTCATGCTGATACTTCCGTTGTTGAGTTTGTCTTTGAGGATGGTGTTACCGGTGTCTCCAAGGATGTCATTGAGGCCAAGTTGAGAGAGTTCGGTTTCTCCGATGCTATGATCAACATGCCAATTCAATCCCTTTCCGGTGGTTGGAAGATGAAGTTGGCTTTGGCTAGAGCCGTGTTGAAGAACGCTGATATCTTATTGTTGGATGAGCCAACCAACCATTTGGATACTGTCAACGTTGCTTGGTTGGTTAACTACTTGAACACCTGTGGTATTACATCCATCATTGTTTCCCACGATTCCGGTTTCTTGGATAACGTTGTTCAATACATCATCCACTATGAGGGTTTCAAATTGAGAAAGTACAAGGGTAACTTGTCTGAGTTCGTCAAGAGAGTTCCATCTGCTAAGTCCTACCACGAGTTGGGTGCCTCTGACTTGGAGTTCAGATTCCCAGAGCCAGGTTTCTTGGAGGGTGTGAAGACCAAGCAGAAGGCTATTGTCAAGGTTTCTAATATGACCTTCCAATACCCAGGCACTACTAAGCCACAAATTGCTGACATCAACTTCCAATGTTCTCTTTCTTCCAGAATTGCTGTCATTGGTCCAAACGGTGCTGGTAAGTCCACTTTGATTAACGTTTTGACTGGTGAGTTGTTGCCAACTGAGGGTGAGGTTTACGTTCACGAGAACTGTCGTATCGCTTACATTAAGCAACACGCCTTTGCCCACATTGATTCACACTTGGACAAGACCCCATCTGAATACATTCAATGGAGATTCCAAACTGGTGAGGACAGAGAGACCATGGACAGAGCTTCCAGACAAATCAACGAGAACGATGAGGAAGCTATGAACAAGATCTTCAAGATTGAGGGTACTCCAAGACGTATTGCTGGTATCCACTCCAGAAGAAAATTCAAGAACACCTATGAGTATGAGTGTTCCTTCCTCTTGGGTGACAACATTGGTTTGAAGTCCGAGAGATGGGTTCCAATGATGTCTGTTGACAACGCTTGGTTGCCAAGAGGTGAACTTATCGAGTCCCACTCCAAGATGGTTGCTGAGGTTGATATGAAGGAGGCCTTGGCTTCTGGTCAATTCCGTGCTTTGACTAGAAAGGAGATTGAGTCCCACTGTTCCATGTTGGGTTTGGATGCCGAGTTGGTTTCCCACTCCAGAATCAGAGGTTTGTCCGGTGGTCAAAAGGTTAAATTGGTTTTGGCCGCTTGTACATGGCAAAGACCTCATTTGATCGTGCTGGATGAGCCAACCAACTATTTGGATCGTGACTCTCTTGGTGCTTTGTCTAAGGCTTTGAAGGCTTTCGAGGGTGGTATCATCATCATTACTCACTCTGCTGAGTTCACTAAGGACTTGACTGAAGAAGTCTGGGCTGTCGTTGACGGTAGAATGACTCCATCTGGTCACAACTGGGTTTCCGGTCAAGGTTCCGGTCCAAGATTGGAGAAGAAGGAGGACGAAGAAGACAAGTTCGATGCCATGGGTAACAAGATTGCTTCTGGTAAGAAGAAGACTAAATTGTCCTCTGCTGAGTTGAGAAAGAAGAAGAAAGAGAGAATGAAAAAGAAGAAGGAGATGGGTGACGCTTATGTGTCCTCCGACGACGAGTTCTAAACTGGTTAAAAGTCATTTGTGGCCCTTTAGGGCTTTTCCAGGGTTGACTTATAGAGAGATTATGGTTTTGGATTACGCACTTTGTTTAATGAGCCGTGGCAGCGATTTAGAGATTTTGGGTACATTGTTTGAAGCTTTTGATGTTTTTTGAAAGGTTGGTTCTGAGGCTTCTTTGGGGCTGTCCTGTTTTAGATCTTTGTTGTTTATGTTTTCTTCCGTTCTGAGGGTTTCTTTTTCATGAAATTCTTTCCAGTTTGTTTGTTGTTTAGATATACAAATTAATAAGTGGATATAATTAGAGTCTGTAGTCATCCAAGTTCTTTTTCAAATTATATCAATGGACTTTCAGGTGATAACTGAAATCTGGATCACCTTCTCCGATTTTGGACAATAGGTATTTTCAGAAATCAGCCAGATTTTCGGCCATTTGAATTTGAATTTGAATTTGAATTTGAATTTGAATTTGGGTTTAGAAAATCGAATCCAGGGCCAACAGTTTCAAGGACAGGATAGGGATATATGCGAGGCTGGTTTAGGACGTGCAGTCACCGATAGCAAATATGAGATAAATATTAAATAATAAACATTTTATGTTCTTCGACTTTGAGGTTTATACTACAGTGAAAAGAGTAGGTCCGACTCACAAGTGTGATTGACGGCTTGGCCCTTATTAATTTATTTAATTGGAAAAATCACCCCTAGTAACTTTCCAACTTCCAGATATTGAATTCGGGTTCTCGGGAATTTAACTATGTGCGCCTCTCACAGTCTTCATGAATAGGGGCCCAAGAGAAATTCTAAAAATTAAAATATGATTTGCGAATACTCCATCCATTGAACCATTTTTAAAAACTGATCGTCTTGCACAGGCTGATATATCATATTAATATGCCTGCTTCGACTCCTCGGGGCCACCTGTAAGTAGAAATATTCAAGTGCAGAGCGGTCAGTAGCTTATACAATCTTTTGCACATGTTATGAAGAAAACTGAAGCAAAAGAGTTGATAATAATGTTTTTATCAGCCACGACCCATTAGCGAATTTCTTCTGGTTACAGAGAATTTTGGTGTATATTGAAGACTTCAAATTCTTGCTGTCGATGAGCTAGTTGTATATCCATTGTCGAATTTTAGGCCTTCAAGGGCTTGCTCTTCATTGAGGAAATTCATTATCCTAAATTCAACTTAGTTATTGCTAGTAGTTCAGGAGTTCAGATTGCTAGTTTTTGCGGACAACATTTACATCAATCAACTGATCCTTGAAGTCGTTCTCAGGTCTCTCCTACTACTCGTACTCTGGCTTCAGGACTGTACTGGAATGCAATAACAGATTTCAGTCCATAAAACTTGCAACGTAATTGCATATTCTGAGATCCTACTCTGGCGCAATATTTTCGATAGATATGGGCTCTGCCGCACTTGACTGGTCCTTAAATCGAGTCACAACTGTACAATCGAAAGAGGGTCAAAGCTCAACATTATGGAGGACACGGGTTGATGGCGTTCGCCGTTCGCTGTGCAGCCTCACCGCAGGCCAAGTTTAAACTCTTGTCTAACATCGTCCACTCCCCAGCAGTTCTTTTTCTGACTTCCTATGATTACGCATTAAACGTGATACAAAAAATCTAACTACAAGTTACGGAAAATCCACAGTGTCCTTCATTGGCCAATAGCATTTACTGTTGAGGAATTGCTTCCGCAGAATCAATGTACTGATTTTGCGGTGCGATGCGTTATCTCAGGATATCCTAAAAAATTAAAATCTTAATTCCATGTGCCTCAGGTTTCTGACTCTAAAATTCAAAAGCTCACTAAAGATGTTCCTTCAGTATTAAACATTTCAGATGAGAGAAGAAGCCCTAGAGCTAACTGCCCCCACCCACTAGGACCAATTTTCGCCTTCCTTTCTCCATATGAAAAAAAGGCTTTTCTTGAATCAAAGGGGCCAAGGGCCAAGGCTAGAGGTTAGTACCGTAAAAAAGCAGCTTGCAGTTGGCCACCACGTAAGCTCTGAACTGATAGCGAAGAATCAAGCGAGTCTTGGCCATCTTCAAACGAACATGACGGAATGATGTAAGCTCTAAGCTTCCAGCCAAAATAGGGATAATGTTTGAATTTCCAAAGATTTCTGGTCCATTTTCTTGATATTCTCCTCACTGGATACCATTTATTCAAGCGCCAATGGAAGAATTAAAGCAGCGAGATCGACGAAGGGATATATCAAAGGTGCCACGCATAAAGGATCGTAAGTGAGAACTAAGGTGCGAGAATCCACATCTCTGCCAGATAAAATGATTGTGAAGATCCTAAAGATAGATCATGCATGGGTATCGTTTCTGTACAGAGGCCACACTTCAGTATAACCTTTTTAGCGATACAACCTTAGGCTTATTAGCTCTGTAACAAGGAACTGCGGACTACAGCTGATCAGAAATAATTTGTTATCAGATTGTGCGGGCTGACGTATCGAAAGATGGAATTGATTTCAAAAAAAATGGTCCCTAGCAGGATCGAACTGCTGATCTTGGCGTTATTAGCACCACGCCTTAACCAACTGGGCCAAGGGACCTATTTGTTGAAAAAGAAACTTATAAGTCCAACAGGTAGTTAGAATTTGGTGAAGCCGGGTAATTATTTTTTCCACTTTGTTTATCCAAATGAGGAAGGTCATCGCTTATGTCATCCAGACCTGCGTGAAAAATTTCCGACTTCCCTCTGGAGAAGGCACAAACTTTTCACTTTACATTTCTCTGTTTATCTTGTGAAGGTCAACTTTGGAACTGTTACCGGCATATTTGTTCCAAGATGGCAAGAGTGGTGAAAAAGACCAGTGTGGCATCTCAGCGTAAGAGGAAGATAGAAGAGGAAATTTCAGAGGATGAAGTCATTCAAGATGGTCCTGATGATGAGTTCGAACTTGATGGATTGATTGATGCTGAAGGTTCTGATGAGGACGCAGACAGTGAAATCGATTCTCAAGATGATTCCGATGCTGAATTCAACGAACTGATTGGTGAGGAGAACGAACAAGACCAGTCTGATGCCTCATCTGTGGAATTTGATGAACCACAGGAGCCAGGATCCTTCACTGATCGTTTACAAAATTTACACATCCGCTCATTATCGGAAACATCAGAAGTTTTGAAATTGGAAAAATACTCAGATGGCACTGATCGTCTGATCAAACCTGAGATAGAGCCAGTCTATGAGTCTGATGATTCCGACGCCGAGAACTTTAACACCATCGGTAATATCCCATTATCCGCATATGAAGAGTTTCCACACATCGGTTATGACATCAATGGTAAGCGTATTATGCGTCCTGCTAAGGGTTCTGCGTTGGAACAATTGCTGGATACCATTGACTTGCCAGAAGGTTGGACTGGTCTTCTAGATTCCAACACCGGTTCCAGTCTGAATTTGACACAAGAGGAGATTGATCTCATTCAAAAGATTGAAAACAACAGATCCACAGATGAAAGCGTGAATCCATACGAAGCAACCATCGAATGGTTTACCTCAAAACAAGAAGTTATGCCGATCCAAGCAATTCCTGAACCAAAACGCAGATTTGTGCCATCCAAACATGAAGCTAAGAGAATCATGAAGATCGTGAGAGCAATTAGAGAAGGTCGTATTGTTCCAAAGGATAAAGCTGAAGAACAGACTGAAGAAGTTAGTTATGATCTTTGGGGTGATAATCAACTTGATGCTCAAGATCACATCATGAACTTGAGAGCTCCAAAATTGGCACCACCAACGCATGAAGAGTCTTATAACCCACCAGAAGAATACTTGCCAACAGACGACGAGATTGCTAAATGGCAAGAGACCGAGCCAGTTGACCGTGAACGTAATTTCTTACCTAAGAAGTATAGCTCTTTGCGCAAAGTGCCCGGTTATGAAGAATCCATCCGTGAGAGATTTGAGCGTTCTCTGGATTTGTACTTGGCTCCTCGTGTTCGTCGTAACAAACTAAATATCGATCCAGAATCCCTTGTGCCAGAGTTACCAAGTCCAAAGGATCTGAGACCTTTCCCAATTAAGTGCTCTACTGAGTACATTGGTCATAAGGATAAAGTGAGAACTTTGAGTGTAGATCCAAGTGGATTATGGTTAGCCACCGGTTCCGACGATGGTAGTGTGAAGATCTGGGAAGTGTTAACCGGAAGGGAAGTGTACGGCATCCAGATCATTGGTGCTGGTGATGACGAAGAGGACAAGGTTGAATGTGTCTCCTGGAACCCAGATGGGGAATTGGGCCTCTTGGCTGTATGTGCAGGTGAGAGTGTATACTTATTGTCTCCACCTATCTTTGGTTTTGATATTGAGAACCAAGGAAGAATGAATTTGGAGGCTGGTTTTGGTTACAACAAGTATGGTAATGTGAAAAAGAGTGGCCTGAATGTCAATGAAGATTCTGATCTCGAGGATGAACAGCAAAAGAGGAAGACAGAATACGCCCAATGGTTGAAACCATCTGAGAGGCTTTCGGGCCAAGGTGTTGTGTTACAGATACAATGCCGGAAGACTGTCAAATCCATGTCATGGCATAGAAAAGGTGATTACTTCGTCACTGTTTCTCCTGATTCTGGAAATACATCTGTACTGATTCATCAAATCTCTAAACATGTTTCTCAATCTCCGTTTAAGAAGTCCAAGGGTATCATTTCTGATGTTAAATTCCATCCTTTCCGCCCACAGATCTTTGTCTGCTCCCAACGTTACATCAAAATCTACGATTTATCGCAACAAGTTTTGACCAAGAAGCTCATGCCTGGTGCCCGCTGGTTATCTAAAATTGATATTCATCCTCGTGGTGATCATTTGATTGCTTCATCCTTTGATAAGCGTGTCCTATGGCATGATTTAGATACCGCAGCTACACCATATAAGACATTGAGATATCACGAGAAGGCTGTTCGTCAAGTTCAATTCCACAAGGGTTTACCCTTGTTTTGTTCTGCCTCTGATGATGGTTCTATTCATGTGTTCCATGCTACTGTGTATGACGATCTCATGACGAACCCTTTGTTGGTTCCACTGAAGAAGTTGACTGGACACAAGATCACCTCGAGTTTGGGTGTCTTGGACGTGGTTTGGCATCCAAAGGAGGCGTGGGTGTTCAGTTCCGGTGCTGATGGTGTTGCAAAGTTGTGGACTACGTGATTTACTGCATTACATTGTGCTCTGTACGTATTCTTCTGAAGCTGTAGTCGAAGCCTTGTTGAGGACTCCGTCCTCGCTGATTTGGGCACGAATGAGGTGTCAGAATGTAAAAGTCGTCCCATTCCCACCGGTTCGGATTTTCGACCATAAATACAATGCCTTTGATAGCGAAGCCGTTGACGGAGTCATCACCAGACTCACCTCGTACATAACACAGCGTCAACCAGCGAGATCCGCTACATATTTAATAACAACCACGGGAAAGAAGAAATTAGTATTATGAAACGGATTCCGCATCCACTCAGCCGTAATAAAAGGCGCCCTTTTTTGAGTCAGCTTATAATTACAAAATCGTACTCAAAAGATGTTTTTTGGCTGCTGGTGATGGATTTCTGGAGTTAAGAACAGGAGATTGATGGGCTAAAATTCTGGGAAGAAACGCAGCTTAGGCACCATAATTGGTCACTTTTCTACGGACAAAAGATGGATTTGTTGCATCACGATTTTAAGATTCATGTAAAATTCTCCATTAAACCTTTTATGCCGATTTTATGGCGTCATGACCCCTTTTCCTCCCTGCCGAGTTGGCCCCTCGGGCGGGCACAACCGTATGGACCCCGCCATTACATAATCCTTTCTTTGATTGATATCAGGAACAATTTAAGGTTGCAATTGTGCTATAATACGGATTTGAAGCTGTATAGTGGCAGATATATTCACAGGAGATCGATGTCCTCTTTGACCCATGATTTTTGTTGCCAGAATATGCCCAAATTCTAGCCTTAAACAGGATCTCCAAGCTCACAGCCTAAACTGTTGATATGTCGGGACAGAAGGGAGGTCATCGATCTCTCGAGATATAAAAGGGGCATTTTCCGCCATTGAATCACCGAAAGACACTGTTTCACATCATTTCGCAAAGATTTCGCAATGCTTGCCCTTCGTCACACCCTCAAGAGAGCACCAAGATTCCAACAGTTCAGAGCTCTTAGCTCCATTTCACTCCCACCTGTTCCAACTGCCCATGCTAAGCCAGGTTTCGAGCCATACCTCACTTCTACCTACATCAACGGTCAACATTTGAAGTCTGACTCTACCGAATGGTTCGATGTCTATGATCCAGCCACCGATGTTCTCATCGCAAAGGTTCCCCAATCTACTGACGAGGAGTTGAACAAAGCTATTGAAGCTGCTGAGACTGCTTTCCAATCCTATAAAAAATTCAGTGTCATCAAGCGTATGGAGCTCACTTTCAGATATGTCGAGCTTTTGAAAGAGAAAAAGAACGAGCTTGCTTCCACCATCGTCTTTGAACAAGGTAAGTCGTGGTCTGCTGCTATCGCCGATGTCTACAGAGGTATTCAGTGCGCTGAGCACGCTTGTAACGTGTTGAAGGAGACCGAATCTGTCGGTTTGGAGGTTTCTAGTGACATGGAGACTAAGACCGTCAGAGAGCCAATCGGTGTTGTTGGTTCCATCACTCCATTCAACTTCCCAGTAATGATCCCATTGTGGACTATCCCATACATTATTGCCACTGGTAACACCACCGTGATGAAGCCATCCGAGTTCTGTCCAGGTACCGGTGCTATCCTCGCTGAGATCGCCAAGGAGGCCGGTGTTCCAGACGGTGTGATCAACATTGTCCACGGTAAGGCCCCAACTGTCACCAAGTTGGCCACTGATCCACGTATCGCTGCTGTCACCTTTGTCGGTGGTAACAACGCTGGTAAGTACGTTCACCAAACCGCCTCCAAGCACTCCAAGAGAGTCCAATGTAACTTGGGTGCCAAGAACCACGTTGTCGTAATGCCAGATGCTGATAAACAAGCTGTCTTGAATGGTGTCGTTACCGGTGCCTTCTCTTCCACTGGTCAAGTGTGTCTGTCTACCGATATCCTCTTCCTCGTCGGTGAGGCTCGTGAGTTCCTCCCAGATATTGTTAATCACGTCAAGCAACTGAAGGCTGCTCCAGGTTTCCAGGACGGTGATTTCGGTCCAGTGGTCTCCAAGCAATCCTTAGAGAGATTGGAAGCTGTCATTGCTGATGCTGAGGCCAAAGGTGCTGAGGTCCTTGTTGATGGTCGTTTGAACAAGCCAAATGGTGCTGAGTGGGAAAATGGTTATTTCATCGGCCCAACCTTGTTGAAGAACGTCAAGCCAGGTATGAGATGTGTCGATGAGGAGCTCTTTGGTCCTATCTTCACTATTGTTGAGGCTGATTCCATGGAATACTGTGTTGACTACATCAACAACAACGAATTCGGTAACTCTGTTGCCATCTTCACCACTTCTGGTCCAGCTGCTAACAGATTTGCAAAATCTATCAACGTCAACCAAGTTGGTGTTAACGTTGCTGTTCCAATCCCACACGCCGCTTTCGGTTTCACTTCTAACAAGGCCTCCTTCTTGGGTGATTTGCACTTCTACGGTCCAACTGCATTCAAGTTCTTCACCGAGCCAAAGACCATCACCACTTCCTGGAAGAACATGGGCTACTAGACCAATTGAATCTCACGATCTTTATGTAAATGATTAGAAAAATTTCTATGGTTTGCACAACGTAGTACTTCAAAAGTTACGTTCTATGTAACGCAATTCAGCTCATCTCATTCAATGTTTGAAGGTTCACAGTATTTTGCGCTGCAACATTTTTACCATTCAATAAGCACATTAAGTGACAAGAAAAAATGCTGGGTATTAAATTAATTCCATAATTTCCTCACTGTTACTTGAGGCAAATCACGTTATCGCAGACACGAGAACTACATCTATCAGTGAGTGGAACTTCGCCAACTAAGCTGATAAGACAGCAGAAAATCACACTCCAATCCGTAGGGACGGATTCCTGTTCTATGGGGAAATAATTCACATTTGTAAGAAAAAAGAGAAACAGGAAATGGCGAAATCTTCTGGATTTTTTCTCAATTTGCAAGTTAGAGCCTAGACATATGCCTGAAGTGTTCTGCTTGCCTCAGTCTCCCATTTTGATTTTTTTTTGGTCAAAGCCATAAGCGTTTTGCACAATAAACAATAAAATGAGCTATGATCTGTCAGAATCTCCAAGAGCCTAACAATTTGCATTTATATAAGTTAGCGAGACAGAGATGACTTGCAAACAGTTAACTCAAACTCTCAGGTCTTGGGTCTCCCCCCCCCACGTTCATATATTTGTAATCCGCTCCGAATCACAGATTTTTTTTCATATAATTCTCTGCTCACGGCTATAGCTTTTTAATTTACTAAAAACACATTAGCCATAGATGTTGCAGTGCAACATACTGACAGCTGTCAAACTCCGGTGTGCGCACTGCGCACTTCCTGGTTTGTGGCCTGTGAGCAACAGCAACGAGCGAAACTCAGAAATTCTCTTCTAATCGCAGGAACATAATGTGAATTTCCCGTTTTAAAGTTTCGTAACATGTTCTTTAGTTCCCTCATTTCTTAGCTACCAGCAAGTTCAAAAATATTCTCTCTACTCAAATATATAGGACTTCAAGTCCTATAGGACGAAGTGTTCCGCTTTTCATGAAGAAAGTGCATCGCTTTCCTCGCCACCTGAAGAAATTCAAATTGAGGTAGTGGATCTCATATCATTCCATAGAAGCGATTGGTATGGATCGTCGACGCATCTTGTGGTACTTTACAGAAAGCGCTTCAAAGTGCGCAATATGAAAAGAAGACTACAAGTATTTCGCAGAAAAGCTGAAGCCCGATCCATTGGGGAGAACGCCTCAATAAGATTATTAATATCAAGTTCTGGAAAAGTATTGACCGATTCAGATATGGTCAACCAAATAGATATCCAAGATGAGGTCGTTAAGTGGCAGAGCTCTGATATAGAGGATATTAGTAGTATTTCAGCTATCATTATCAATGGTGAGAATGATTTATTCAGCCTCATCAATGTACCATTACAATAATATCAAGATCGCGGGTTTAAAATTGGCAAGAATATGGACGAATCCATAGCTATGATTCTTATTCCTATGAGCGTTTCACATGGTATTTTTTACGAAAGTAACTAAATGACTGACACTGGAAATTATTCAGAATTATTTGACATGGTCCTATGATCACACTATCCAGAATAAAACCAAAAGTCTTACTTCCTACTTGATTCATCCATAGACATTGGATAAGAGATGAATCACAAAGCCGCCTCTATGAGGTACTTTAGAAACTGAACTCAAGTACCGCAGAACAGTCAGCTTCAAATGATAGAGACTCCAATCGGCTAGAGAAGGAAGGATGACGTAATCTTTTTCGCCTATTGTTGTGGTGTTACTGCGGCAACAAACTCCGGTTCATGGGCAAATATTTCCAAATATGGCCGATTGGGTGCCATTTGGGGTAGGGGGTCTGAATTAATTCTTGATCGCCAATTCCTTTAGTTCTGAATATATAGCACATAGTCTGCTATTTATCGTGTGTGCTTCATTGCACCATAAACTTGGTCTGTTTAACTCCATCTACCGATGTGGAATTAATTCGTAAATCATCGGCCTCCACCTCAGTAGGGTCATTGACCTCCACCGATGATCTCCCCCCAGCTACGGTTCATCAGAGAAGCCCGCTTTCTCACCAGATGTATAAATAGGGGCCTTCCTTTTTCCATCAACAACTCTCACTTTTGAGGCTTTATCATCCCCACATCAAAACCACCTGATGTTACGCATACCAACTCCGAGAACAATCAAGGTTTTAAAAGGACTTAGAATCCAACATTGCTCAAGACAATTCTCCTCTTTCACCACATTGAGAGACAAGATGAGAGGCCTACAATACTACGGTGCAAATGATATTCGCTACAACACTGATATTCCTGTCCCAACTGTGACAAAGCCTGATGACGTTGTTGTGAAGGTTGCCTTTTGCGGTATCTGTGGAACTGATCTCCATGAATTCGAAGAACCGATCTTCTTTGCCAACGCTGCTACTGAGCAAGGTGATAAAATCAGTGGTAAGAAGTTGCCATTGGTTCTGGGGCATGAGTTTAGCGGTGTCGTTCATGCCATTGGCTCGAACGTCACACATTTGCAACCGGGTGACCATGTTGTTGTTGAAACCACGGGTCATTGTGAAGAGAGACGTAACTACTTCACAGAACCGGAAAATAAGAGACGTGATTTGCCGACTTGTCAATCATGTGATTTGGGTTATACAAACACTTGTAGGGACTTGAACTTCCTTGGGTTGGGTGTCGATAATGGTGCCCTTGCCGAATTCACCAAGTATTCCAAGGACCACGTTCTCAAGGTCGATAAGAAGATACCACTGGACGTGTGCGCGCTGATTGAGCCCTTGTCTGTCGTCTGGCATGCTGTCGAACTGGCTGGTTTCAAAGAAGGTCAAGATGCCCTGGTGCTAGGTGCTGGTCCAATTGGTCTAGCAACATTACTTGTTCTTCAAGCGAAAGGCGCCTCTAAGGTGGTCGTTTCTGAACCTGCATCTATTAGAAGAGAGCAGGCTGAGAAGCTCGGTGCCGTTGGATTCAACCCTGCTGAATTTGGTGACAAGGCCACTGAAGAGTTGAGGAAGTTGGGTTCTAGGGGTCAAGGTTTCGCAGCATCCTTTGACTGTTCTGGTATCCCAGTCACATATGCCACCTCGATCCATGCACTAAGAGCACGCGGTGTCGCTTGTAACGTCGCCATCTGGCCACACAAGTCTGTTGCTCATTATGTTATGGATTTGACCTTGGAGGAGAAGTCCAGTGTTGGTTCTCTGGGTTACACCACTAAGGACTTTGCAGGTGTGATCAGAGCCATGGAGTCCGGGGACCTCGATTTCGAAAAGGTGAAGAACTTGATCACTGGTAGAGTTTCCTTGAAAGATGGTGTTGAGAAGGGCTTCAAAGAGTTGATGGCCCACAAGGATAAGCACATTAAGGTCCTGATCTCTCCGCAGGAGTAAAACGACTATTGACCACCTGTGGTGGCAATAATAAATTATGACATTGAAAAATGATGTAACAACATAGAGTAGCTCACAAGCATAAATCCACTAGTGCAAATAGTGGCCTCACATAGTTGAAGGTCCACTGTCGTTGGTGTTACCCGCCCGTACTTCGGATTTGGTCCCGAGGGTGCGCCGAGACGACGAAAACCGTCAAACCCATGAAATCACGAAATGACACTTGGAAGGAGAAAGGCACACGGAAGGTATCCACAGGCGTTAGGGATGTCACTGGAATCACAGCAGATCCCATACGGGAAACAGTACTATAGCGGACTTGATCAGAACTTTCAAGAGTTTGCAGAGACGCAACAGTGGGAACATCATCAACAGGCCACTGAAGACACAATACAACATAGAGATGAGCCTAGAGTGGATCCTCAGAGCAATGACCATCCGGTGGAAAAACAGGCGCACGTGAATCATCGTCATTCACAACAGCGCCCACAAGGAGAGCATTATGATGATTTCCAGAGTAATTTCACACCGATGGGTTTACAACTTGGTTTTAACGAACAACACCCACAACAGGAGTTCAGTGGTGCTCCTCAACTGCAACCACAACCACAACCACAAGCGCAGCAACCGTTAGTACAGCAGCAAGCGCAGCAGGTGCATGCACAACCGGAGGCAGTGGCCAACCCCCCTCCTACGACGATGGCTGTTCCACCAACAGCCATCGCTACCTCTGTGGGGGAGCCTGAACAACCATTCTATGTGAATGCTAAGCAGTATCACCGCATTTTGAAGCGTCGCCTCGCTCGTGCTAAGTTAGAGGAGTCCTTGAAAGTTGCAAGAGGAAGAAGACCTTACCTACATGAGTCCAGACATAAGCATGCCATGCGAAGACCAAGAGGTCAGGGGGGTCGATTCCTGACTGCTGCTGAGATTGCAGAGAGGGATAGATTGGAGAAAGAGAAGGAACAGCAAGACCAGATAGGGCCCCAAGATGGTATAGCGCCGGTTCAGAATGAGCACGGAGTACATCCTCACCCTGAAGCAGATCAGCCACAGCAGCATCCCCCTCAACTTGTGGGTGAAATTGAGACTGAAGCGACGAGTTGATACGATCATGTTACTAAAAATGTATAAAAACCCCTTGATGATAATGAATGTGTGTTATGAAATGACTTTTTGTAGACAGTATCACTACTTTTTGTAGACAGTATCGCTATTCGTTAGTGTTTTATTATAACAATCTTCTATGTACAAGCTGTAATGTGTTATCAGGCCTTTGGATCCAAATACTTTTCAAAGGCATCGTTCTTCTCCTTGAACGGTCTTGGACCGAGGAGTTCAATCATATCATTTCTTGTCAGTACTTCCTTTTTCAACAACAACTGAGCAACCTTCTCAACATCAGCAGCCTTTTCCTTCAATAAAGCACGACAGCGATCGGCGCATTCCTCAACGATACGATACACTTCGTCATCAACCAGGGTAGCAGTCTCTTCACTAAATGGCTTGGTCAAATCTGAATCATCTTTACGCTCATATGTCAATGGACCAATCTTTGAGGACATACCCAATCTTGTAACCATGTTGTTCGCGATATTGGTGACCTTCTTGAAATCATCAGATGCACCAGACGTGACGGAGTCAAAGTGTAGTTCTTCAGAGATACGACCACCAAGTGCCATAGTCATGCGATCGCGTAACTGGTCAACACTCAACAGATAAATATCTGGAGGCAAATATTGTGCATAACCTAGTGCACCTTGACCTCTTGGAATGATTGAAACCTTCAACAGTGGATCGGCATTCTCCAAATACCAGCCACAAATAGCATGGCCGGCTTCATGGTACGCAACAACTTTCTTCTCGTGTGGTGAAAGAAGCTTGGACTTTTTTTCCAGACCAGCAATAACACGCTCAATTGCTTGTTCAAAATGCGAGAGGACAACCTCTGGCTCATTATGACGAGCAGCAATCAGGGCAGCTTCATTCACAACGTTGGCGATATCAGCGCCAGAGAAGCCCGGGGTCAGTGCAGCCAGCTTACCACAGAGATCGTGGAATTCTGGAGAATCCTTAGAAATGTGCAATTTGATCTTCTTCAAGTAAACGGCATAGATCTCCTTACGTCCCTCTAACTCAGGTTTATCAATCTGGATGTGACGATCGAATCTACCAGGTCTCATCAATGCTTGGTCCAAGACATCAGGTCTGTTGGTACCGGCAAGGACAACAACATGGTCAGAACTTTGGAAACCATCCATCTCGACTAACAATTGATTTAATGTGGTCTCACGCTCATCGTTGGCACCAGAAAAGTTACCCTTAGTACGAGCTTTACCAATAGCATCGATCTCATCGACAAAAACAATACTTGGAGCGTTCTCACGTGCAATCTTGAAAAGATCACGGACACGAGAGGCACCAACACCGACAAACATCTCGACGAATTCAGAACCTGAAACAGAATAGAATGGGACACCTGCCTCACCAGCAGTGGCCTTAGCTAAGAGGGTCTTACCAGTACCTGGAGGGCCGGATAAGATGGCACCTCTTGGGATCTTACCACCTAACCTTTCATACTTTTCTGGATTCTTCAAGAACGATACAAACTCCATAACTTCCTCTTTGGCTTCTTCCATGCCTGCAACATCAGCAAATTTGACTTTAACATCAGTCTCTTGGTTGAACTTCTTTGCTTGCGATTTACCAACTCCAAAGATCCCACCTGGACCACCCGCAGCACCTTGAGCGGAACGTTTCGTAAGCCAGAATAAACCGGCAAGCATCAACAAAGTCGGTAAGAATTGGAAAACAGTGCGCACAAAGTGACCTTCTTGAACATAGTTTACTGGAACACGGAAATCATCGGCAACTCCGCTCTCATCCTGGGCCTTGGCTAATTTGTGTTCAAACGAATCCAACGATCCAATTGAGAAGTAATAATAGTTTTGGGCACCCATGGACTGCTTGCCATTGTCATTCAAGACCACACGAACGATAGACTTGTTAACAACGATCAACTTCTGTACAAAACCTCTATCGAGGAAATTGGTACGGAATTCTTGGAATGTGATCTCATGAGATCCTTCGGATGTGGTCAACGAGTAACCTAAGAAGATAGCAATACCCATGAACACCAAGATCTCGATTGGATCGATTCTAAATGCATACACTCTGTTTTTTGGATCCGATGTATCCTTAACGAAGCGCTTGTTACCCTTGGAGATCTCCTCCTCGGCTTTCTTCATACGTTCTTCATTCTGTCTTTGCCATTTCTCATAAGCCTGTTCTTCATCTTCTCTTTCACGCTCCTTTTTAATAGCATCATTTCTCTCTTTATCTGCATTGTTCTCCTTGCTCTGCTTGTTCTCCTTGTTCTCCTTGATGAAGTCTGAGAAAATAGAATGTGACTCTTCACTGTTGGCCGAGAGTTCTTGTGCTTCAGCAAACTCTAGAAGTTCTTGGAACATAAGTCTTTTTTTTATAATCAGATCATCCTTAGAGCCCTCGGTGGATTCTAAGTAGTATTTGAAGAACCTCGAAGGCTGGACACCGTCTTGTTTGATCAACTCATCCAGCTTATTCTTAATCTTCACCAGATCAATCGAATCACTCAGCACCAGCTCCAAATACAACTGGGTCTTGCGCATTACCACACCAGGATCCTCACCCGGCTCATAAATCACCTTCTGGAACTTGGAAAAGTTGAACTGACCCCTTTTATCAAACAGGTTCTGGTTCGGAGAAGTGCTATGTATCTGTCTTGCCCTATACTGCAGTCTCGAAGCCGGCAAAAGCACTCGCTGGCGCAACATCAGTTGCGCCGAGTATCTCAGCAGTGGGATCCTTGTCTTAAGCATCAGCAAGCGGTTCTCTGAGGCTTCTCTTCGTCGTGTCTGCTGTGTTACGTCTTGTGTCCGTCTTCGAGTTTGCCGCCCAAGTCGTCCGTGAAGGAGGAGGTGAAACCCCGTTAAAGATGTACGGGTGTATAGAACGAGTTCGCGGAATTGTGAATGATTTGAAAATCTCAGCCGAGCATTAGCACCATAGGGGAACAAATAGCAAGAGGAGACCGTTTGGGGAAACGATGGCAGTAGAAGATACTCCAAGAAGAAGTATGTTGATGCCTGTCATGTCTTAATGGTATGAGAACTAACTGTGTCCTTTTCAGCACGCCGTTCCGCGACTGCTGACACTTCTATGAGAGTAGAAGATCCAGTAAACGCGAAAGACGAAGATGATGAGTACGAGGAGGATGAAGACGTTGCAGAAGTTGAAGAGGAATTGGACGAAGACGATGAGGATGGTTCATTAGTTGAAGATGAGGAGGAGGAGGTGGAGGAGGCAGAAGCAGAGGCAGAAGCCAAACCTGTTAAGAGAAGAGGCAGACCTCCGAAAAGACCCCCTGTCGAAGATGGTGGTTTAAGTGACATCAAGAGAATAAGAGTACAAGAAGTGCCAGTAAAGGGGAGGAGGGGCAGGAAGCCAGCCATTGCTCCTGAGGGTTCATTGACCACTGAGGATGGTCGTATCTTGTCAGTTGTCGACGATGAGTATGACCTGTCGGAGGATGAAGAAGGTGAAGCTAAAATCACGAAAAATGGTGAGTTGCTCGATGGCAGACAGTTTAGAGTGAGAACTTTTAAAGTGAAAGGTAAAGGAGACCGACTCTATATGCTTTCTACGGAGCCAGCAAGATGTATGGGGTTTAGAGACTCGTATCTCTTGTTTCAGAAACACAGATTGCTCTACAAAGTTGTCCTTTCACAAGAGGAGAAGTATGACCTTATAGACCGTGATATAATCCCGCACTCTTACAAGGGCCGTGTTATCGGATTAGTTACGGCTCGTTCTGTCTTTAGGGAGTTTGGTGCAAAGATCGTCGTTGGTGGTAAGTGGATTACAGATGACTACTATGCTACAAAATTGCGTGAATTGGGGCGTGTCACTGAAGGTACGTTGGCTGATCCACAGGATGTATTACCACCAGAGGGGACACCGTATAACACTAAGCAGTTCGTCGCATGGCACGGTGCGTCAAGTGTGTATCATCAGTCCGCGATGGTTCATACGCCGCAACCCACATATGAGAGTTTGGAGTTACAAAGTGTGAAGGCGCTGAAACAGACAACCAATATGAGCGAGGAGAATTGGATGTATCAACATGCCCTTAGTGTCAGAGATTTTGAAAGGGCTTTACTTCAGGGAAGAATGGTCATCCAAAGAGGGTTACGAGATCCGTATACTGGGCTTACGTTTGTCCCTGGTGCCACACAACCTACTGAAGTAGGATATCTGAATATTGATGATCAGCAGGGGAAGAAGAAGTTGATATATGAGACAAAGATGCAGTTGAAAGGTTTTGACAGAAGAACAGGATTGAAGGATGTTGCGTTGGAGCTCTTTGAAGATTGTGTTGATGAACAAACAAAGAATGCCATCTTGAAACAGCAGGAGTACGAGAAGTTCACTGTTTAGTTGTTCAACCCTAATACATGAAGTTTTGGTTATTTCACAATAGTTCGTAAGTATATCACGTACAGACTACGAAAAGGAAAACAAACTTTGGTATTGCCTTGACTAACTATGGAACTTGAACAAGGGAAAGGCTGTAGCTTTTGATACGTTTGGGAAATGGCCAAGTCAATAGGTATGGCTCAGAAAGTAATATACTCCTCCTCTATTGCCGATGCTGTTCTAGGCTCCTGCCGCCTTGCAGAGCGCGACACTGCCCTGCCAGGTTTTGTGTACAACGGCTGTTATTGTTCTTACGTTGGAACCTCTAAAGACTAAAACGTTATCTTTCATTGGTAAGGTAACCTTTGAGAATTCATTTGTGAATTTGCCATTTTAGTGTCCTTGCTAACTCCAGGAATGTAATGTCAGAGGACTCTAAGGCACATCACCCATCTATTGCTGTTAAGCTTTCAACTTTGATAGGAGCTTCTCCAGCGTACGCACGGTCCTCTACCTGCAAGTTCATGCATAGTTGCTTAGGAAGTCGCTTGTTTGAGTACATAAATACGATATGTATCTTCTTTCTGATATTAGCAGAGCAGGACTGAGAAGTGCAATCGTTGCGGATGCGAGGTTCGCTATCTATATCTCGACACAAAGATTGAAGATTTCTGAGACCTGGGACGTAGAGGCTCCAAAACGCTGTTCACTCACCTGCGAGGTTTGGTTCTATTGTTCAGCACAGCATCAGCCAAGTATGCCCGCCATAATACCCACTCGCCTCTGGCCTCCCCTATTTCTATAGCTTAACCGCTAGGGAGAAGTAAAATTGATTTTAAGTTCACAGCTTCTATTATTTAATCAGAAGGTGTCACTTTCGATGCGCTTGATGGGATAGACACTATGATCGATTTTCATACCCCGTATGGTCAGCGTTGAGTTAAAATGTACAATGCATTGCAAACTTCACAGATGATCACTTTGGTAACCAATGTCCAAATATTCACAGCGAAGAATGATGGAACATTCTTTTAATTATACGAGCGTGCTTTTTGTGAACTTGGAAGAGGGTTTCTTTCTCAGCGCGACTTGGGCAGATACTAATCGGCAACTTGAAATGGTCCATTTTACTCCATTTATCCATATAAGGACATACATTCTCACTCCTGGGATCGCTGCGTTTTGATCTCTCACGCGCATCGGCAGAATAAAGCCTTGCGTGATTAAATTCAGTACATCTGTGAACAATGGTTTGACTTCGAGTTTACATTAGATGAAAAAGTTCTGGCATAGTTTATGAAATTCCCCTCCTCATATGAACCATCTTCTGTATCACTTAAATCGTCTTCATCATCCTTCGAGATCTCACTGACGTTCATATCTTGAACCTCTTAGCCCCTTGAGTCGTCCTCAGAGTTTCTTCTTCATACGAATCTTCGTCATTCGAATCCTCTTCATTATTCGAGACATCTATACAAATATGCTGCAAGAGAAGTCTCCACTCAGCGAAGTTAATTAATAGGTGACAATTCAGAGCCCACAGCCGATTTTGTTATTATACATATACTGGATGTCCATGAATCATGATTCCAAATCTGGGATATATCTATCCACCATATCTTGATTCTCGGTGGATATGTATGGCAGTAATATATCACAGCAGACGCGCAAGATTTTGGCAGGCGGCATTTTCACTGTGATCTGAGCTGCTGCCTTATAGCACATCTCTCAGTCCATTTTTAAACACGGCGTGGTCATCAAGAGGAATGGTTGATTACATTTGGCGACGCTATCCAGATCGAACTCATACATCTGCTAGATCCTTTGAATGCAAGTTTACACACATCACCAAATCCTTGGCTTTTTTTAAAATGCCCCGACGCGCGGTTGTACTTAGGTCATAGTCTTCCCCAGCCGCCAGGAGCTAAAATCCCGGGCCTACCCGTTCGCACTTTTGTGCTTCCATGCTCCAGCACGCAGATACCATGCAGAAACAGTTGAACTTGGACTATCCAGAAATATATAAGTACCTCATCATTTCTATCATTTCTTGTGCCCAGTTTTTCCATAAAAGCCTCAGATGAATTTGGCCTCACAATGATGTTCGCTCTCTTGTGTGGTGTTCTGTTCTTCATGAACAAAGCTGCTGCTGTGGTTCAATCTGCTGTGACGACCCACACAGTTAGCACATCTTTATCTTATTCCTACAGCTTTGCTTCTGGCGGAATGACCACCGACTGTACCGTGAAAAGTACTGCTATCTCTCAAGAAGATTTAAGCTTCGAAATGACTACTTGGGAAGATGCCATCGCTGGTGTTCAAGGTTTGAAGAGCTACGTATTGTACAACTTTGTCAGCTTCACAGGTGACCATACCGATATCACGGATGTCCAGTTGTTTCCGCCGCAATCAATTTACACATCTTACCAATTGGTGAGCCCATCCAATTTCTACGTCAACTTAAACCAGGGTTTCTATCTCGTTGCTGACGAAACCAAAAGTGCTACAGGTCTGTACATAGATTTTCTGGTTACGAAAGGCGATAAGAAGTATCGCCTTACCCCGTTTAGCTGCAGCGCACAACCAATAGCTGCAATATACCAATCGTATGACTACTGCATCGTTATACCATATGGTGCTGGTTGGACCTCTTCCACGGATGCCACCTGCCATCACCAGCCATCACTTGAGTTTGTCTTTGGAGCTTCTGCCTCATCAACATTCACATCTTCTGACGTTTTCTCATCGATTGAGTCTTCTCCGCCCTCTTCCTCTTCTTCATCTTCCTCGTCCATTGAATCTTCTCTGTCATCCTCGTCGCCCCTGTCTCTTTCATTTTCTTCGTCCCTTGAATCGTCTTTATCGTCTTCGGAGACTTCATCAACGTTTGTATCCTCTAAGATATCTTCCTCCGTTCAGTCGTCGTCCTCAAAGTTTTCTTCTTCATATGAATCTTCTTCGCCATCAGAATTATCTTCTGATTCACCAACTTCGAGTGAAACCTTCTCCTCTTCACCATTCTCATCGTCATATTCTTCATTCTCTGCAGCTGAGTATTCATTAGCGTCATCGTCTTCTGTTCCGTCTTCTACACCAATCACAGTACTGGTGGAGGGTGCGTTCAACAATAAGGGTCTCAGATGGAACTTTACCATGATAGGTCGCCTTGCAGATGTGTTCTCCATTGGGCTAGACATTAATCCCGGTCTTTCTGACCTCTACTATACGAGTGCAGAAGTGTTGATTGACAATGTGAAGTCTACCAGCCCCACAATCGTGCTCAAAGAACAGTTTATCGCTGTGGTCTGTAGCGAACAGCTATCGGACTCTGATGTGTTCACCGTAATTGTTGATGCTTCCCACCTATCTGGCCATGAGTGGACATCTTATTTCCAAGTAGTGGTGTATACCAGTGGTAGCACAAGTCTTGGTAAGAGACAGATGCTCGTCTGGGATCTACAAAATACCATTACTGATCTAAGCTCTCTTTCTTCCTCTGTGTCTTCTTCTGGGACTTCCTCAATGTCTTTGGTGCCTTCGACTGCGTCTTCTTCTGGGGCTTCCTCTGTGCCTTCTGCATCTTTATCCACAGCTTCTTCTCTAGTTGCTTCTTTCAATCCCTCATCTGCCCAGGCATCCTCCACATCGAGCTTTGCTTTCTACTGGAACAGCACTGTGAGTAGCGTCAAAACTGGAACATCTAGGTTAAGTGACAGCGGGAAGGCACTCACCTTCTCGACTGCGATCACTGATACCAAGAATGTGCCTTTCACGATTGCCTTCACCATCACATCTTGCAGTGAAGGTAAATGCTCTACTCGTGAGGCGGCTACAGGTGTTACTGTGATCACCACCACCAAGTCTGGTGTGATTGCCTCCTACACTACCTACTGCCCGCTGACTACAACCTCAGCCGAACTTTCAAGCCCAGTCATCACTACACAAGTATGCGCCGAGGGAAAGTGTTCATTCAGTCAAGTTACCGCTGAAATGACAACAATGACTACCACTATTGAAGGTGTTGAGACAACTTATACCACGTATTGCTCGCTTGAGAGTGATCTAAGGACTCCGACAGTTTCAGATACATCAACATTATATTCTAGATCTACAGATGTGACAAAGCAACCTGTTAGTACAGCTACCACAACTTCGGTGTCTTCCCAGTCCTCAACATCTTCAGGTCTTTCGATCTTTGAGGGTATTGGCGTCAAAGTTGCCTTCTCTTCTATGATGAGACTCATTTTTTCGATTCTTCTCATTTAATCCTGGACATAGCTTTTTCTCAAAGCCTTTTGGTCTTTTTTTCTGAATAAGTATATAATATGAAATTTCGAATGGTTGCATCATTGCCTGACACTGTGGCATGTAGTTTGCGTATATCGGCTGTGTTCAAGTGAGATAAACCTCATTCAGAAGACTTGAGAGCGTCAAAGATCACGATGATCTCTTGAGACTTATTGTAATAAAAGTGCCACTTACCCACTGCGTGTTATGTGTTGTGGTTGACTTTGTAACAAATTGGGGCATTTAAAGAAAAAGAGTGGGGTGTGCCAGATGAGACCTCGATTTTCAATTGGAATAATAAGCAATCCTCAAAAGGATGGGGATCTTATAATACCCTATTGTCCAAGTTGATCTAGTTCCTAGACTGTAGACTGTATCGCCTAATAGATTAGTCCAAACCACAGATATGGACACTGGTGCCACACGTCTGCGATCTACCAAATTAGACGGAGAATGCAAATTACAGAAAAGGAGAGGACGCCAGTACAGGAAGAGCAGCTACAACTGCATAACAAGTATCATAAGCCTTTTAAGGTAAAAGATAAAAGGGTCATAAAATTCATTTCAGGCTGAAAACGACCTTCTCACCAGAGACTTTGTCTTCCTTCAATAAGTCGAATGCGTCGTTTGTGGACTTCAGACCTGGAGCTAACACAGTAAGCCTAGCATGCTTCAATTGTGGGATCACAGTTGGAAGCTTCTCTTGCCAAAACTTGTTATATCTGCTCAAAACAACTTGATCCGGAATGAAATGGCTACCAAAAAGGTCAGTCTCTTCACCATTAGCCAAATACGCTAATGTTGGGCTTGAAACACTCACAGATGAGCTATCGCGATCATCTAACTTGAGATCTGCAAAAGATTTAAAGAGTAAGCTGTCCAAAACGACCGTAGAGCCCTTAGTGGCATCATACACCGATTGCCATGTTTCATCAGAGGAGACAGTATCTAAAGCGTAACGAATATCACCGTTTGCAGCATCACGGATCTGTTGACTCACACTATCATCGTTGTAATCGAAGACTAAGTCCGCACCCAAGGATTTGAGGAATTCGTGGTTCTTCTTAGAAGCGGTAGTGATGACCTTCAACCCGAGGCCCAATTTTGCAATCTGGATCGCAAGAATACCTGTAGCTGTAGCACCACCCCATATCAAAATGTACTTACCAGAATCTTCAGGCTTAACGTTCAGATTACCAACAAGAGAAAGGACCACTGTAGTAAGACCCAAAGTGACCGAAGCAGCACCTTCCCACGAGTCAATGGTACCAGATCTGTACTCGCCTTGTGGCAATGCGGTCTTCTCTTGGAAACTTTTATCATACTTTATGGTAGTCTCAACATCTGCAATGATGTATTCAGCAAAGCAACCTCTCTCCTTGGAAAAATTACCGTGAGAAAACGTAGACACAACATCACCGACAGAGAAGCCAGTAACGCCCTCACCAATGGCATGAACAATACCAGCAGCATCAGAACCTGCAATATCACCAGGTTGGCCCTGTTGGAAAGCAATGTGTTTCCAATCAGTTGGGTTGGCTGCAAAAGCGACTGTCTTAACAACAAGCTTACCAACTGGAGGTTGAGGGATTGCAATTTCAGAAACGGTGATCCATTTGCCTGGACCAGCATTCTCAGCGACGACAGCAGCGGTTTGGGACATTATTTCTTCTGATTTTTCTTCTGTTTATGAATTGCTAACTAATAAATTTGAATAAACAATGATCTATTGCTCCTTTTATACCGTGTGAATGTGCCTCCTTCATTAGTAATACACTACTGTGCCAAGTTGGGCGCCACATCGGTTGAGAAAATTCATAGAAGAATTTGATGATTCAATTCTTGAAACTAATCGAATCCCACTTCCTCCATTAGGATTCTGACTGATTATTAATCGCAATGGGATACCATTTGTAAGTATAAATGTAGGTGTAATCAGTGCCCCTGTAAAATCCGTAAAGGCCGATGACTCCGTAACTGTGAATTTTCAGCTGGCCTCATTATATCGGACATGCCATGTCTAACTGATCGACAATGTCGGATTAATCAGCGGAATATATTAGGACTATGACTCAGCGAACGATTAAGATCTGTTGATATCTCTTATTTTCATGAACATATCCAATGACTTGCTCGAAACGAGTGTTTTTCTATCTAATCTTTATTGGTGTCAGGATCACGACGCGGGGAACAAGATGCACAAACTAATGAGGAACAGCTAGACTCCAGTGAAAAGAATGTCAACTATCTATTATTCATCAATATTACAATTTCTTCGTATATATAAAACAATCATCATCGCATCTACGAGTTTCTTTTCACCATTGACCGTATGATTCTGAAGAAAATTACTATTCAAAGTACGTACTGTGTGCAGTGTCGATGACAGCTAATAGAAGAATCAACATTCAAAATCACGTCTTCCAATCGTCCTCTGTATTCCCACATACCTATCTAAATAAACCAACCTCCATTTACCCAAATCGGAAATATTTCCCAAAGCTGTTGTTTACATTCTGTGGCCCGTACCTCGTTTTTGCCCTCAGCGAAATTTCCATGTAAGACTTCGAAAACTTTTCCATAAAACAGCTAAGAGGGAAACGTGAAAAGGCACCAGGAGAGACATTGGAACAATGGCTGAGTTGGAGTCCATTGCGTACGTTTTAGAGCAATCGCTGAGCCCTGTGACTGCGAAACAGGCTGAACAGCAGCTGAGACAACAGGAGTCAGTGCAGGGCTTCCCATTGACACTATTGCATGTTGTTGCTTCCGCCAACTTGCCAATCTCCACCAGATTGGCTGGTGCCTTGTTCTTCAAGAACTTTATCAAGCGCCAATGGGTGGATGAGGATGGAAACTACTTGAACGCTGATACTGATCTGATCAAGTCTGAAATTATCCCATTGATGATCACTTTGCCGAACAACTTGCAAGTCCAGATCGGTGAGGCTGTCTCTATAATCGCTGACTCTGACTTCCCGGAGCGTTGGCCAACTTTAATTGACGACCTAGTGAACAAGCTGAGTGAGGATGACATGATTACCAATAAGGGTGTCCTTACTGTTGCTCATTCGATCTTCAAGAGATGGAGACCATTGTTCCGATCAGATGCATTGTTCTTGGAGATCAAATTGGTCCTAGAGAAGTTCTGTACTCCGTTCTTGGGCCTTTTAAAAAGGGTTGATGCTGCAATTGACTCCAGCAGCGCCAATAAGGCTCAATTGTTGATCTTGTTTGATGTTTTGTTACTGCTGATTAAGATTTACTATGATTTAAACTGTCAAGATATCCCAGAGTTCTTTGAAGACCATATGAATGACGGTATGTCCATCATCCATAAGTACTTGATCTACTCGAATGATCTCTTGAAAGATGATGACGAAGATACAGAGGCTGATGTCGTTTCAAAGACTAAGACATCGATCTCTGAATTGATTCAGCTCTATACGACGAGATATGAGGATGTATTTGAACCCCTGATTCCACAGTTCATCCAAAGTGTGTGGAACTTACTCACAACTACCTCATTGCAACCGAAATATGACATCATGGTTTCTAAATTACTCTCTTTCCTGACATGTGTTGCTAGGTTACCAAAACATTTCGAGATCTTTGACAACGACACAGCAATGAAGGAGATTACAGAGAGGATAATCATTCCAAATCTGACGGTGAGGGAATCTGACGAAGAATTATTCGAAGATGATCCAATCGAGTACATTAGACGTGATTTGGAAGGCTCTGACTCTGACACTAGAAGAAGAGCTTCTATTGACTTCCTCAGAGAGCTGAAATCCAAAAATGAGTCTCTTGTAACCCAAGTCGTTTTAAATTACATCAGCCACTACTTGAAAGAGTACCAAACTTCTCCATCTGAATGGAAGTTCAAAGACTTGGCTATCTATCTCTTCACTGCCTTGGCTTCCAAGAGTTCATCTTCTACAACGAATGGTGTCTCTACCAACATATTATTGGATGTTGTACAATTCTTCAGTCAAAATATTGTGTCTGACTTACTCAACGATGATATTCACCCGATCTTGAAAGTGGATGCTATCAAGTACATCTATACTTTCAGAAACCAGTTGACTAAGCAGCAATTAGCCGAATCATTCCCTATTTTGAACAAACATCTCCAAGCCACAGAATTTGTCGAATACACTTATGCATCCATCACAATTGAAAGAATCCTCTCGCTTAGAGGTGATGATAAGAAATTGATGTTTAACAAGGCGGATCTCCAAGGCATAGTTGAAAGCTTATTAACCAATTTGTTCCAGCTGATTTTGAAGAATTCTGGATCCCCTGAAAAGCTGGCAGAGAACGAGTTCCTGATGAAGACATTGATGAGAGTCTTGGTCATAGCAGAGGACTCTATTTCTTCTGTCGCAGTGGAATTGATCAAGAACTTACTATCCATTGTCGCTATAATTTCAAAGAATCCTTCCAATCCAAGATTCTCACACTATACTTTTGAATCTATTGCCGTGTTGATCAAGTTCAACCATACCAATAACTGGTCCCCTTTGATATCGTTGATTGTTCCAGCCTTTTTGGAATTGCTTGGAGCCGATGTTCAAGAGTTTGTTCCTTACGTTTTCCAAATCTTTGCTTATTTATTGGAAGTATCTCCAGACAATGAGTCTATGCCTGGTACTTTCAAACAATTGATCCTGCCATTGATGTCTCCAAGTGTTTGGGAATTCAAGGGTAACATCCCAGCTGTCACAAGATTACTCCAGGCTATTTTGTCCAAAGATTACACTGGATTCACAGATATCAATGCGTTATTAGGTGTTTTCCAGAAATTGATATCTTCTAAGCTGAACGAGTCCTACGGTTTTGATCTTTTGGAGTCTATCTTATTGAAGTTTCCAGATGAGAAGATCCAAGGATATACTAAAAACATCGCTATTCTGTTACTTCAAAGACTGCAAAATTCTAGAACTGAGAAATATGTCAAGCGGTTGGTGTCGTTTGTTTCAAAGTTGACTATGATCAAATCCACAGATTATAGTATTGACTTCTTTGAACAAGTCCAACCGGGGATCTTTGGTACAATCTTTGAACAATTCTTCATTCCTTCTATTCCAAATATTGGTAACCTGATTGAGAAGAAGTTTGTCATCATAGGATTGGCTCATTTGATCCAATCACCGAGATTCCTCCAAGGCGATTTCCAGAAATTGTTGATTCCAACGTTGGAAATCTTGATCCAATTGACCACATCTGAATCGATCAGAGCACTGAACGCTGATGTTGATGAAATAATAGAATTGGAGATGGAGGAAGTGTCATCCTTCGGTTCAAACTTTTCCAGATTAAACAGCATCCCATCAAAGAGCTTGGATCCAACTCAGATGTCTTTGCAAGATGGAAAGAACTATTTGGTTGAACAGTTGAAGAAATTGGACCAACAGAGCGGTGGTATTTTCATCCAGCAGTTGAGATCCCAATTGACTACTGACGGTATCAAGAATTTGTCTCTGTTGGGCTTTTAGTTCCTGATGATGATATAAATACATACCCCAAATTCCTAGCTTCTTCTCGTAGAGGCTGTGGTCTGCTTCTTTTTTGAAGGCTGGTGCACATCAGTGTCATTGGTTCTTTTTCCCCTCTGTCTGTCATACTTCAGATTTGATTCATAAGAGGGCAGTGTACTGGACGAGAACATTGCTTGTGTTCTTTTTTTGGGAGGGCGGGGGAGGAATAAAAATGGTCGAGCCCTTCGCATTATTTATACCCTTTTTATGAAAGTTAATGAGAGTTTCATGAGCGTTTATAAGGGGATCATAGTTGAACTATGAGAGATTTGATATACATATCTCCATACATCCATTTAAGAATATCTACCATCTGAGAATGGATCGATCATCTGAGAAGCTACGACTATGGTCAAGAGGAATTTATCTCATATAACAAGCGTTCGACCTCTTTGACTTGCAATAAATTTATGTCAATAATACTAGACATCCAAGTTCCAACCCATTGTATTGAAAAAAAATATAACGAAAGCAAGCGTGAATCTATCTCGTAACGCGCTACTCATATTAGCAACTGTTGTTGCAGGCGTCATTGCTAGACCCTTACTAGTTAAAAGAACAAGACGGGCATTTATGCATAGTGGCGGTAAGAACGCTGTAGTGATGGCTATAGTAGTATAGTGTGGACTGGCGTTGCTGTTGCTCAGGGGGTGCTGGGTGCTTCGTGTCATTTGGGTTGGCAGGCATCGCAACTACCGTTGTGCTCGCAGGTGACCATGTTCAGACTGGTACCAAATTCAGATAGTAAACGCAGTCTTACACGCAGTCTGCTCCAGAGTTTCAAAGATGACCCTGTTGACAACAGCACAGTTTCTCCGCCAATACCAAAAGGATTAGTCACTTTAGTCCCAGTTAGCACTACCACATTAAGATAACACTGCCGACAGGTATGACGAGGTAGGAAACGGCAACGTGGTAAAGGGCGAAATATATTTTAACTTGTGTGGAGGTATCAACAGTCAGTATGGGTATGCTAAAGACGTAGCTGACCACTGAACGTTATACATACAATATAGATTATATAGAGATAATAATATAGACACATATATGCAAGGCTCGATTAGTCAGTCCGTCAGATTTTTCCGATTGATTGTATATTATAGCATAGTTACAGTCAAGCAGGGTTTTTGAGGTGCTTATATACCTTAGGAAATGGTTGTTTACGAACAGCTGACTCATATTAAGAGAACATAAATCAGTTATAGTTATGATTCTTCACAAGAAACCGTTCTTCTGGGAGAACTAAAAAAAGAGGTAGATGGCTATTTAAGACATTCAAACCATACCATAGTTATGGTGTAGATTATCAACAAACTGGGGGCTGCAGAACTCATCGCTTGCGTGTAGCGTGCCTTGACGTGAGATCCAGCAGTACGAGATATAGTATGATAGAGTCAAATTGGACGTGCGCCTATAAGATATAAGATCCTGTTTACATTGTAGTTATTGATTTGAAGATGATAAATGGAATACACCCAGAGCCAGATTTTCTGCTTTTGAGTGTAGGAATAACCAAGTTGTTTCGTACTGACCCCCCTCCCCCCGCCCCGAGGCTCTCCAGCTGTGCTTCAATTATGTGCCACGAAACATCCGGACATATCAAAATTTTCAGTTCCCGCGAGCCGATGAAAAAACGAAGACGAACGGCCTTGTCTAGTAACGACTTAAAGCACTGCAGGATTCATAACGCCAAGGCCACTATGCTGAGATCTGTAGGGCGTTTCGGTCTCTCTGCACAAAGAAGATCCATCCATATAAATTCTGAGCTCTCAGCTGCCCTGCAGGGTGCCCCGTTACTTCCCGTTGTGGTGATTGGAGGTGGCCACGCCGGTTGCGAAGCTGCCAGTGGTGCGGCAAGATCAGGTGTGAAGACCACGCTTATAACGCAGTCATTGGATAAGATTGGTACATGCTCTTGCAACCCTTCAATGGGAGGCGTAGGCAAGGGAACGCTATTGAGAGAAGTTGATGCTCTCGATGGTGTAGCGCCCAAGGTTGTTGATAAGGCTGGCGTCCAGTTTAAAGTTTTGAATAGCTCTAGAGGACCCGCAGTATGGGGTCCCAGAGCACAGATTGATAGAAAGATATATTTGGCAGAGATGCAGCAGATGCTAACCAACTATGAAAACTTGGACTTGATGGAAGGTCAAGTGCAGGATCTCATCATTGAACCTGAAGGTGATGTCCAAGTGGTTAGAGGATTGATATTAGATGACGGTCGTATTTTCAACGTTTCAAAAGTTGTTATCACAACGGGTACTTTTCTTGGAGGTGAGATTCATATTGGTCTCAAAGCCTATCCAGCTGGTAGGATTGGCGAGAAGCCAACGTATGGTATCTCGGAGACTTTAAATGATGCTGGTTTTAAACTTGGGAGACTTAAAACAGGTACACCACCAAGATTCTCTTCAAAAACCATTAATTTCGAAGGCCTAGAAGAACAATTTGGTGATGATCCACCACAGACGATGTCCTATATGAACGACGAAGTGGCTATTAAGGAACAACTCAAATGTTACGGTACACGAACCACTCCAGAGCTGCACGACTTGATCCGTCAAAACTTGGATAAGTCTATACATATTCGTGAGACTGTTCGTGGTCCTCGTTACTGCCCTTCGTTGGAGTCCAAGGTCATTAGATTCCCAGATAAAGAGAGTCATCGTATCTGGCTAGAACCAGAGGGATTAGACACGGACTTGGTGTATCCAAATGGTATCTCTATGACCATGCCTGAAGAGATCCAAGAACAACTCGTGAAGATGATCCCGGGTTGTGAAAATGTCAAGATGGTACAACCAGGGTATGGTGTTGAATACGACTATGTTGACCCTCGTCAATTACGCCAGACTTTGGAAACTAAACTAGTGAAGGGTTTGTTTCTCGCAGGTCAGATCAATGGTACAACGGGCTACGAAGAGGCTGCAGCACAAGGCTGTGTTGCGGGTATAAACGCGGGATTGAGTCATATGAATAAGCCGCAGTTGAAGCTAGGTAGATCTGATGCCTATATCGGCGTCTTAATCGATGATTTGATTACAAAAGGCGTCGATGAACCATACAGGATGTTTACATCTCGTTCAGAGTTCAGAATCAGTGTCAGGTCTGATAATGCAGACCTAAGATTAACCAAGATTGGTATGGAACATGGCGTAGTTGGCAAAGAACGATGGGAAAGACATTCTATTGACGTCAGTATCATGCAGGATACCATTTCAAAGATGAAAGATACGTATTTGAGCTCACACAAATGGAGTGACCTCCTTGGGATCAACGTTGGTGTTGACTCGTCAAAAAAATCGGCGTATGATATGCTCAGATTCAATAATGTGACTGGCTCCCTGGTACTACGATCATTGGCTCCAAAATATCATGATCTTCCAAAGAGGGTATTGCATAAAATTGAAATCGAGGGGAAATATTCGCCATATGTGAACAAGCAGCGTAACTTCATCAGGGCCTTCCAATCTGACGAAAACCTCTTCCTTCCTTTGAAGTTTGACTATTCTAAGATGCCATCGCTGAGCTCAGAATGCAGAGATATTTTGAATCGTGTTCAACCAGAAACCATTGGTCAGGCAAGAAGAATCCAGGGTATAACACCAGCATCGATCTTTGAGTTATATAGGTTGGTCAAGGCTCGTCAAGAGGAGATCAAAGATGAAAGAGCAGTCGTAGCATCTTTAATTTAATGAATGTTCTTGTATATAGAAGGTGATTCTGTTGTGACTATAGCTTATCCAACTTTTTGATGTTTAGTCTGATTTCCTGGAAGGACTCCATCGGCATAACCTCCCGCACAAGGTTCATTAGATCATCTGGCGTTCTGACTATCCTCTGTCTCTTGAGTAGTAAATATGCACTCTTCAATCCTATACCTTCCATTTTAGAATGTTCCGCATATGATGAGAGGTCGTCAGACAGGTTTTGGAAAAATTCCTGAGAAATTGACGTCAGCGCAGGCAGACACTCCGGTGCCAATGGTCTCTTAGCGTGTGATTGTGCATGCTTGAACAACACTCGTGACTCCAATGGATCTCTTTGTCGTCTTGGTAAGCGTTTGGTGGTTCTGGCTTCCTCAACAGGCGAACTGAGTGATTGTTTCAACTTATCGGGAATGTATAGCGATAAATGAGACACATCTCCTGTTTCGACAAAGGGATCCGATACTGGATGATTGGAATCGTCATCTTTCATAATTCCTTGTGGTAAAGCGATATCAGAAAATAACGACAGTTGCGGTCTCGGTGATGCTTGACTCTCCGGTCCGTCGACAGCCATGTCATCCGGCCCATAAGAAAATTCAAATCTGTTGTCGTTACCTTCATCAGTATGAAAGTACAAGCCAGGACGTTCGAGGACAGGTCTGGAATCCGGTGGCACATCTTGTTGAACGACCGCTTCGGTCTTTATGAGCCTCTCATTGTGGAAGATATCATCAGTTTGTGTAAAATACTCCTCGTGCACCAACTCCTCCGTCTGTATGATCTCACTGGTCTTTGAGCCTAGTTCCAATTGTTCAGAATCAGGTGGAATGCCCCGTGCAAGAGCCCGTGATAATACCCGCAGCATATTTTGTGGACTTGTACTCACTCTGTGCCTCCGTGGGGTCATCAGGTTAGCTGTCACTATCGTAGCTCGCCTTCTCCGTGTCGGGGTCCTCACCGGAGTCTTTGATCTGTTCCTATGCGGCGTCCCCAACCGACTTGGAGTCCTTGATGGCGCCCTTGAGCTTGTCCTACTGTCCCTTCCGGCCTGATTTAAGGTTAGTATCCCTTTCCTTCCATTATAGTCTAAAAAATATCACCTACCCTTTGTTCGCTTCCCCGATTCCCTGACATCTTCTGTTTACACGATTTGAAGCTTGTTTGATACACAGTCTCTTCGCTTTGTCACTGTTTTGTTTACATTTGATGGAATTCTGTGTAAAATGAGTTCGCGAAAGTCCATGAATCTCTAAAAATTTTGGCACATGAGCAAAATTTGTGCCTTATGTCCTGCATGCCTAAGAAGTTTACGGTAGTTTCAGAAAATAAAATGGGTAAATTGGACAATCCGGATGACTTGGAAGATGGGCTAGACTATCAGGTGGACTCTGAGGAAGAAGTGGAGGCTGTGGAGATCAAAGAGGACGAGTCTGAAGACGAGGTTGTACAAAGAGATGAGCCTTCCTCCGCAGGAATGAAACGTAAGAAGACCAGTGATAAGTTCAAAGAGAAAAAGAGAGTGAAAATGGAACAGGATATCCAGAAGAAGAAGAATCTTGCAGTGTCAGATTCCAACGAGCTTGCTGAGTTTTTTACACAGGTGCTCTTACAACAGAATAATGATGCTACACAGCTGGACTACTTCAAGAAGTCTGACTTTGTCGACGCGTCGAAATACAAGGAGAAGAGATCACTTGACAACCTGAAGGACTTCACAGATAAATATAACAAGGGTTTAACCATCATCTTGGCTATGAATCGTGTTAGAATCGGTGATCTGTTCAAAGCATTGGGTCCTAAATCAAAAGCGTTGAAAATTGGAAAAGGTTATGAATTCAAGATGAGAGATGATACTAGATATATCATTGGTACTGTTGAGAGAGCGTTGAATCTGGATCTTACGAAATACCCTGTCAAATCGATAATATTGGATGCGTCATATCAAGATATGAAGACTCACAGTGTGCTTGATGAGCCAAAGCTGACTACCCTATTGAAGAAGTACGAGGGTATCAAGACGATACTGTATTAATAGACTAATGGATGGAATTTTCTCGTAGCTGCGCTGTATGCTGTGTTGTTCTATGAGTTGTGAAAAATGGGCGCCCCAACACGCGCGGGGTCTCTCTTATTATGGGTATAATGCCATCAATTCTCATGATAGAAAAGCTACCGAAAACTGATAATAGATTCGATCTGTGTGAAAATATCGTTAGTGTGGCCAGGCTCTCAGATCACTCTCTGAGCCACATGATTCAGCGAGTCCAATCTGGTCCCATCGGTCGTGGCCCTGTCTAATGTTTACCTTTTGCCGTTTGAGGCCTTAATGATGCGCATCAAACCCCAAATCCTTGAAGTTTGGCACTGAGGTAGTCAAGTGGAACCAGTCCGCCTTAGAAGGACCTTAGACCTGTTTGGGGAAAGCTGAGAAGTGCTATAAAAATGGACAACCGGTCAATACACAGCAGTACTACGCTATCCACCGAGATCTTGGAAGATCAATCCATCAGAACGTTGAAACAGGACGCCCAAGCAGACAGAAATAGATTGACAGAGGCAATGGAGCAATACCAACACATTGCCGAAGAAGAAGATACTCAGTCTATTGCACATTCATTTGCCCAATCAGTAAGTGTTGCAACTGACGACTACACTGATGCGGATGAGTTCATCATAAACAAATCTTCTGGCAGTTCGACAGATAGTGCTCAAAGAGAGATGTCACATGATACACCAACAAGACAAACTGGGCATATTACACCACCGTCGAGCACTCAGGTACACATCACACCGCCGATGGAAAATGGAAATATTCCCCAGATCATGGGGGATCTAAACAAGGAACAAGGCCTTGAAAGACCACCACAAATCAAGGTCTATTCAAGCGATGGAGGCTCTCCACAGGTGAGTGTTGGAGCCGCATCCATGAACAGAAGATCCATCATTTCTGACTATGCTCCATCAATTCATGAGGTAAACCATGTGGCCTACGTAGTCGATCCTGAGTTGAAAACGAGTTCGTCTTCAGAGTTCAGCCATAAGCAAGTGGTGAAAGTGAGCAGGGCATCTTCAAAGAACTCAAAGGGAAGTGCAAGTCATGTGAAACAGAGCAGTAACTGGTCCAACTCAGAGCATGGGTCTACTTCAGAATCTTCCAAGTATCCTGCTTCTAACTACAGCTCCGCCATGCCAGCTGAGTCTATCCAAAAGAAGACCATCCCAGAGGGAAGAAGAGTCTCCACTACATCTTTCGACTTCGATGTTGGTCCATTGAGCACAAAGAAGGAGGGGAGAACTGTTGAAACTGAAAGACAAGAACTCACCACAGTGGACCCTGCTATCCCATCAAGATCTCCGAGAAGACCTTTCTCCATGGTGGCTACAAATTCACCAACACCGAAGATAGCATCCGTTCCTACAAGAAGAGCCAAGTCAGACGACTTGAGCAATATTGACTTAATTATACAGGATGCCGAATCTTCAAGAGACGTCTCGAACTCCTCGAAAGGCGCTAGGCCGTTACCTCCACCTCCATTGCCCAAACATCGTGATTCTCGTCATCAGACAGATGACGGATTTATCACCGAAGACGAGGGCTCTGAGCAGAAACTGAGGGCAAAGTCTAAGAAAGCACAGAAGAAGAAGAAGAAGATCTCAACGATGAAGAAGTTCAACCAAGAGACTCTCTTACAGATGCTGCAAGTCACAGAAGGAACAATCATTGGCCAAGAATTCCAAAATATCGGCCTAGAGCCGACGGATAAACAACTTTTAGAAAGATTAGTTGACTCGCTTTCAAGATTGACTGCTGATATGATCGTCGATCCTGAAAGACATGATGAAAGCGTAAAGAGATTGAACAAAGCGATCAAAGCTCTGGAAGGCTTCTAAATATCATTGTCTCTCTTTGTTACTGTTGTGATGCTATTGTGTAATTTTGGTCTTTTATTCTGCTTTCTTCTTTCTCTTTCCAACTTTCTTTGTATATTACTGAACACTTAACTTATTGGATGACATTGTTAAGCTACACATGCTGTAAACATACTAATAAATAAGTATTCATTCCATGGAGAGATCCCCATCTTGATCGACTTTACTGTCGTCCACAATATGAAATTCTTCCAACACTTCCTGTTGGGTGTCACTTTCCTCTCCGACACCGTTATTCTTCTGATCGATTATACGACTCTGTTCCTCTTCGTATTCCTCATCGACCTCTTCTTTATCTTCCTCGTCTTCAGGCTCCTCCAAAATGACACTGAATTCCTTATCCACTGGATTCACAACTTGACGTCTTTCAATCTCCTCCATCAACATCGTCACCTTGGTGTAGAATTTATTATAAGCGTTTTTTGCCGGAACATCCAAACCATTAATCTCTTCTTCCAGTTTGGATAAGAGTGTGTTAAGTTCTTTAAGTGTCTCCAACGGCACATCTGAGCCGATGCTAAATTTGGAGAGAGCCATAACAATCATTTTTCTGTACTTCTTCGAGTCCATCTCTTCAAATGTCTTCAAGAAATCAATAGCCATCATCAAGTGAGTCGTGGACTTGGCAAGTTCCTCATTTGTATGGTTCACCACATTAGAAGGATCCGTCCAGAAAATCAACTGCTGTAAAATAGTTGTCGGTGAAACCAGTTCTTGTTCTTGTTCAGTACTTTCTTCAACATGTGCAGTGTATAGCCTTGAGAAGGCATCTGCTGCAACCTTACTCAATTTCTCTTGGTGGAGACGATGTGAAAAACAGTATACCGGTAAACAAAATGCGAAAGCTTGTAATAGACTCTGGTTCTGTGAGTTCACTGGATTATAATATGTCAATATTAACGTCTCAAACAACTCATCGTCGCTCAGAATGTCCGCAAGATAGAGCTTGCATAACCCCTCGGTACATAACGCTTGAACTTCTGGTAATTCATCATTCTTCAAAGTTCTATAAAGTAGCTTATGAAACGATAGAGAGTCAACACCATCTTCAACGTCAAGGACTTTTGTGCCATGGATCGAGAGAATATCAAAGATGGCCTTGATGGCGATGACACGTAGTTCCTGGTGGCCTCTGGAGAGACAAAGACCAAACAAGTAAAGTTGGTCCGTGGCAAGCTGCTGGTCCAAAAGACAACATAAGCCCAAGGCTTCAGTACCGAGTTCTCTAATGTTCGATTTTGTACTTCTCACAGCCGGATTGATCAATGTATCGATTAGGGAATCCACAGAAATGTTATCTGTCAATGGATCGTTCAAAATTTTCAACATTGATTTCGTAATTGTCAAACAATGTGTAATCTTTTCATCATCTTCCGATTGCTGATCTTCTTCAGTATCGTGCAAGTCTGTTATTATTTCTGAGACCATCGCTGAAAAATCTCTTTCACTGATAGACAATTTCTTTAAAACTTTGAGAGCAACAGATATTAGCTTATCTGGCAAGCTGTCATTTGATAATGACGATCTCACAACTTGTAGCATTGCTCGTCTACCGATCTCATCGCTGAAATCATAATTGACAGCGATTATTAGTAGCTGCCGGACAACAAAATCTAAATCCTCCTGATCACCGGAATGTAATTGATTTCTCTGTTCCAAGTATTTGGATAACAAATGGGCTAACTCTGCTGATTCAGGATAGTTTGAATCAATCACTTCGTTCAACGTATTTTCATTACAATGTTCATAAAATACTCTTGCCAAAAAAGCAATTTCTGGTGTCAGCTTGAGCCATATCTCCGGAGGGAATGATATCTTGGAAGTCAGGTCTTTTCTAAAGTCAAAGAACTTCTTCATTGCCAACTCTGCCACTTCGGAAGTAGTGATATGTAATCTCTCCAATAACTCAATCAAATCACCATCGATTGTATTCAACCAATCATGGGCAAACATCTTTACACATGCCTTTTGTACAGAGTCTTCACGATCTTTTAGCCCCCAGGATAGTAACTTTTCACGAGTCTTTGAGTCAATGGTTCTGAAGTCTCCAAGTTCCTTGATAATACGAGAATAAACAAGTCTTCTGTTGACAGTATTGGTATCCTTTGCCCTTTCTAATAAGTAATGCTTAGTCAGCCCAGTTTTAACCAAGTTCAACAAGGCCGCTCTTCTGACTTCAGGGCTTGGATCGTTTTGAATAGCGATTAATAACTTTCCCGTGGCCTCATCCACTTCAGCAGCGTCTGTATCTTGGAATCTTGCAATACAATGAAGTGCCTTGATTCTGACGCTTGGCTCCTTGTCATACAGTCTCTTGTCCAATTGAAATAAGAGCGTTTCATATAGTTCATCGTCGATCTCACCAAGTCCGCCCATTGCAAAATCCAAAAACTGTACAACTCTATATCGCACATTTCTATCCTTGCTTTCAATACCCCTTAGCAAGTGGTTAATGAACACGGAGACGAACCTCGAAAACACGTTATCATCATCCTCAGAATCTTCATAATCTTGTTGTAAGCTCATAATGAAACTAGCCACTAACTTGGCTATCCGATCACCAACGCTTTCCGATTTTTTCACTATGAGTACTTTGTTAATCAACTGACAGAAGTAGAAGTTGAATGAATCCTCCGCTTCCAATTCCAGTGAGCGCTGTTGTATGGCCTTGAGGATGAGAACTTGTTTCCTATGTCCCGCCATAGAAGCTTGTGAGTCCTGAAATACCCTCGCCAGAGCTTTCTGGATCTGCTCTGGCATGGATAATTGTTGCATCATCCGGGTGGCCTGGGCTATCATCGCCGACATCTTCTTACTGATGTCCCGCCAATGCGTATGATTTGAGAGAGAGATCAGAGTAGTTACCCGCTGAAGAGTTTTGTTTACATCGTTGAAAAGTAAACAAATGGCGTCCGGGTAACCATCATTGATTTCTCCTTATGTAATCTTAGATAATTTCTTTTCATATTTTTCTATTTCCTTCTTAAGGAAGTCAACACAATGTTACGTAATCTCTGACCATCTTCCGCGAATTCGTATTACAGTTCTCCGGTAAGGGCCAACAGCCGCTGAAATTTTTCCTTCGAGGAAAGCGATGAGCTCTGCAAAACGTGAAGTAAACACTCTCAGTGAGCTTTAGACAGAGAGGGTCATTGAAACACAACAATGGACATCCACCGTTGCAGGTTCGTGGACTATACGCCACATACAATCACCTCTCTCCAGTTCTCGCATCTGTCGACTTCCAAGTTTTCTCCAAACGGTTTGAGATTGGCTGTCGGGAAGAATAATGGTGATATTGAAATCTGGAACCCAAAAGGCAAGTGGGTACATGAGTTCACACTGTATGGTTCTAGAGACCAAAGTATCGAAGGTTTAAGCTGGTGTTGCAAAGACGGTGAATCTCCAAGATTGTTCAGTATTGGCGGTACCACAAGATTGACCGAGTGGGACTTGTCCACTGGTAAAGTGCTGACTGACTATGACTCCAATTCATCTATCATTTGGTCTCTCGGAATTAATGCTGATCAGGATAAGATTTCCCTTGGCTGTGACGATGGTACTCTAGTCGTTGTCGATATCTCTGGTGGTCCAGGCTCCATTGAACATCATAGTTTCCTTCAGAGACAAGACTCAAGGATTTTGAGTCATTGCTGGAACAACAACCATGTAATTGGTGGTTGTGCAGATGGTAAGTTGAAAGTGTGGAACACAGATGATAAAAGGCTTGTGGCCACTATGAGAGTGGATAAGAGTAAGAATGAAAGCACATTGATCTGGAGCGTCATATATTTGCCAAAGATGAATCAGATTGTCTCTGGTGATTCCACTGGATGTATCAAGTTCTGGGACTTTGAGCATTTCACATTGAGTCAGAGTTTCAAGGTGCACGATGCGGATGTCTTGACGCTCACTGCTGATCTGAATAATGAGAGCGTCTACACTGCAGGTATTGATAGAAAGATCTTCAAGTTCCAACTTCATTCCACAAAATGGGTCAATACCTCTAATAGACTCTTCCATTCCAATGATATCAGATCGATCACATCATATGAGTCGAAAAACCTGAATCTATTGGTTTCTGGCGGTGTTGAAAAGAACCTTGTCATCTGTGGGCTCAAGAACTTCACTGATGGACAGTACACTAAGTTAAGTATCATCCCACAACAACATCATGTCATCTCATTAAAAGGGATGATTGTCATGTGGCAGGATCAGACCGTGAAAGTATGGAAGCTGGTAAAGAAAGTCATTGAGGATGACAGCGACTCGGAAACAGAGGAGTTGAGAGATTCTTTTGAGTTGGTTTCTAAAATGACTTTGAAAGATGATGAAAATATTACAACATGTTCAGTAAGTCAAGATGGTACCATCCTTGCCGTTGGTAGATTATCTACTACTAAGCTCTTCAAATTAACTGCAAAACAAGGGTCTAACAAGTTGAAAGTGAACAAGATGGAGAATAAATGGATAGAGTCACAAGGATCTCGTCATTTATTGTTCCACGGTGAACAATTGATATTAATTACACCAGAGAATGAGGTCTATAGATATAACATTGATACTGATGAGCACACTGAGCTTGAGCTATCAGAGGTATCAAAACACAAGATACCTTACTTGGAATCTATCAACCATGTCACTATCATCCATTCCAAACTGTACATCTGTCGTTATTCTGCTATTGATGTGATCAACCTGGAAAGTGACGAATCTCTGCCATTCTTGAGACTTTCAACTCCTGTGTCTCTCCTTGGTGCCTCTCCGAAGAACAACTTGATTGTCATAACGTATGAAAACAAGCTCTATGAATTCGATGATCATAACCAATTGACCCCATGGTCCAAGACGAATTCTGAGTTTTTACCTCTCAAGTTTTTACAATTGAACAAGCCAAACGGTTTGTTGGTACAGGGGGGGAAAGTATGGGTCCACGATGATAACCATATCTCAATCGTAGATATGGAAGCTGATATTCCGATCAAGAAGAAGAAGAGAAGTCGTGATGGTTCTTTGATCACACTCGTGACATCAAATATTCATGAGGATGACGATGACGATGTTGAGATCGACGTTGATGATGAGGTAGTCCATGGAGATGATAATGCCGTTACTATCATTGACAAATATAAGTCCATTTTGCACGTGTCCAAGTTGTCAGAGGACGATGTTGTCATTGTGGAGAGACCGCAGTTTGCTCTCAGACAGCCTCCAGCCTTCAAGCTGGAGAAGTATAGAGTATAGGCTGTATAGGCAGAAGTCATAATCATTACTATAGACAACTACAATCAGTATAAGTCATATATACAAGTTCATTAGAGAGTCATAGCACACCCGTGTATCATATAGCCAGCATCAATCATGAGGCTTTCCTCCAATTCTTGGAAACAGTCTCTCAGCATGGTAATTTATGGATGACTTGGAACCCCTGGTTCTCACTCTGTTCTCCATGCAAAGCTTGAGCTCGCCTTCAAGCTGTTTACACACCGCAGAACCTTCACCGTTGGAGGACCAGCAGTTAAGTAATGAGGACATCATCACTATGCATGGCGATGCCTGCTGCTCTTGTACCGAGTTCTTGACACGCAGTCTCTCGAGCTTTGGTAATCTTACTGATCTGTTAGACATCCTTTACTTAATCAACGGATCAGCTATGGTCCGACTTCTATAAAGAGATCACAATCAATATTCATTTGTGTCTACTACTCTTTCTTTAGCGGACGAGCTGGAAAAATTCTTTCCCGGCCGGCCGGGTAACGAACCAAGCTGAATGGATATTTGTACAAATCCTGAGATAAAGCTGGAATTTACTATCTAATAGCGTGGATATCATGGGACTAATTCGATCTGAAGGGTGTCTTAGATTTTATTGGTCTCTATTTGGACTCCAGAGCTGTTAAGGCATAATACGGTCATTTGTTGGTCACCCACCATGATGTACGTACAGTGCTAAACTCGGGACGTCGTTAGCATGTCAAATGTTTTGGGGGAACATAATTATATTATTCGATTCGTCTCTTTATGGAGAGTATATTAGCATTATCTCTATATATATATGATGAATACATCCTGAGTGATACGCCCATAACCATCCAAATTCTCATCACCGAAACCAAGATTTTGAAACAAATTTTCAACAAAAAGAGAACAAAGTGGCCTTCAGTGACAAACAACTTTTAGGCAGGCAGTCCTCGAAAAGTGTAAAGAACGTGTAAGAGACCAAGGAGAAAGGATTTAAAATCATGAGCAAAAGACCACTACAAGACCCGGAGCCACACGAACAGCAAAAGATTGCAAAACCGGCTAAGGTCAACGGGGAATGGGTCCTGCCAACCATAACAAAACAACAAACGTCTGAAGCGAAGAGGTTCCTAAAGGAAAAAGGAATGGTTGAATTTCTTGAGCGCTATCTTCCAGAAAATCCAAGAGGTACAGATATTGTATATGTCACTACTTTATTAGGATTCTTCCCTTTCAGCACCACGGACGATATCGATGATGAGCGGAACTTGATGAAAGCCATAAAGATGCTACAAAAGGCTATGAATAAGGTCATACAAACTAGATCAAGAATAGATATGACGCTAGATGAGGCCATGGGGTACATTCAGGACGCAGAGAACATCATAGTACTTACCGGTGCTGGTATCTCTACATCTTTAGGTATACCTGATTTCAGATCTGCAAAAGGTATCTATACGTTGGTTGAAGATCTAGGCCTGGATGATCCACAGCAAGTATTTGACCTTTCCACCTTTCATGATGATCCTGATATCTTTTATAAAGTGGCACATATGATCCTGCCCCCAGAAGGTAGATGGACCCCGACGCACTCTTTCATCAAAGTTCTTAGTGATAAAGGTAAACTTCTAAGGAACTATACTCAAAACATTGATAATTTGGAACATGCAGCAGGTATTCCAAAGGATCAATACATTCAATGTCATGGCTCTTTTGCTACTGCTACTTGTCGAACATGTGGTCGTCAGGTGGAGGGCTCAAAGATCTATCATATCATAAGGGCACAACAGCTACCCGTTTGTCCTAAATGTCATTCTAACCGTAAGTCCAAGCTAAAGAATAGCGATAGCGTGGGTGATTACGGTATAATGAAGCCTGATATAACGTTTTTTGGTGAAGACTTGCCGCAGAGGTTCTATGATCATCTGAAACAGGATATTGAGAAATGTGGCCTATTGATCTGTATAGGCACGTCTCTCAAAGTGGCACCGGTGAACAATATTGTCAACTTGATAGATGAGAAGATTCCGCAGATATTGATTAATAAAGATGACTTGAGCCACGTTGAGTTCGATGTCTCTGTGTTGGGATACTGTGATGAAGTCGTCAGCTACTTGACAAAAAGATTGGGCTGGGACCTGGGACATAAAGGTTATGATGGTACAATTCAGATGAGAGGGAAGAATCCAGAAGTTGGGATATATGAGTGTTTTAAGGATGAGGGTTCTAATGAGTGAAGGGGATCTAAGGGATAGAAACAATGAATATTCAATTTGTCGATATTACTTTATATTATATGGGAGCAAATTTGTTCCTGGATTTTTCTACTTGGTAGCGTATTGACTGAGAATTTAATGTTCACGGAGGCCCAACCATTATAGTTAGGTGATATGGTCAAGCTATCCGAGACGGCGATATGAGTGGCAAAAGATCGGTAGGCTGTGGGGAGAGGTTGGAAATTAAAGAATATTTATGTGTCCATTTATTTGAAAGAAAATTCTAAAATCCTGAGAGGTGGTGCCTTTCCGACTTCATACTCGCTCGTTTTTGATAAATCTGAACCGACTGTTGTTTGCATAATCTCGCAGAGCAATGGGGGCAGAGGAGCTAAACTCCTGTAAAATGAAAAAGTTACACAAAATGAAAATCATTTTCATTAGGATGATTACAATATTCCTCGATAGTAATAACAAATGCTTTCAGCTCTCCCGAAGAAATTTGAAAACTTATAGATCGTAGTTACAGTCATCGCAAGAGAATCAGATACCTAAGGTCCTAAGTGATCCATTGTGGTCCTATTCAAGTTTTCCTCATTCATCAAAGAATTATGGTTCAAATTATGGATATCCTTAAATGCTCCCACAGATAATCAGATAAATTCAACAGATCAGGCAAGCTGAAGAAAGTTCATTTGGAGAACAACTTCTAATGACTTCAGACTTCAGGAACCATGAGCCATAATGATATACATAAATGGAAATGAGTAAGACAATTGGTAAGTATAAAAGTACTGAGCAAGCTAAGAAGGATCCCTATTGAAGCTTTCAGTTCAAAAGGAGTTTCCATATTTTGAGTTCAATATTTTTCTTGAGGTTTACGGTATTTTTGTTCAATCTTTTCTGTTTTCTATTCTGTACTCTCGGATGTGTTTTTCTCATATTTGTATCATTATGAGATCTTCAACTTTCTTGACTTATTTATGTGTTATTATCATCAAGAATCTCATTAATCTGGCCCTCTAATGGTTTGAAATGGCCTGCAGTATCGCCGCGCTGTGTATCCTATCTTCTTTGTATTCTTTCTACCGTTACTCGCAGCAAAATCACACCTTGTAGTCTTTTAAGAGAAGAAAATTTTCTTTATATTATCTCGAATGATTTCAGGAGTTTCACTGTTGAAAACGCCAATAAACAAATCGTTGCCAGATTAAATAATTCCAACACTGTGAATATTTTGCTCTTTATCGATCTGTTGCATCGTCTGAGAGGGCAACATGACAGCACGGTCGAGTGAATATGGTAACCCTCTATGGCGACCTCTGATTACCATGACGATAAGAACTATCTTTGAGAGAGTGCTATACTGAGCAGACAAAGATAGGCTGGTATCAGGAAATCCCAACGATAGTCCCACAGTACCATAGGCAGAGACAACTTCAAACATCACAGAAAAAATGTTGAACGCAGGTATCAGAGGGTCTCTGATCTTGGATCCTTCTGCAACGCAGACTATGAAAACACCTATGACGATAAACCATATGTCAAACGAAAGCTGCTTTCTAAGATGCGACATTATAAGAGATGTTGGTTTCATTTTATCAATGTTGTCATAATCACCACCACCATAAACGCCCAAGGACCGCTCCTCATAAACATTTGTTCTTCTCATGGAGATAGCCAAGGGCAAGACGGAAATATACATCATGACCAAGAAACCAACCTGTACAGCAGGTTGGAGTTGTGAGATATCGACGCAGGAAAATCCAGCCGTTCTTGTACTAATAGATTGGAAGAGCCCATCTAGGATCTTTTCACTTGTGCTTAGTTCTTTAACGACTTCAGCGTTGAGATCTAATACGATGAAGAGAATCAAGTCTAAAATGTTGAACAGGACCAGAATGAAGAACAACCACCAAGTAGGAGCACTTGGAAATAAGAGTGTGAAGCAACGACGAGGATGATCAAGTAGAAATCCCAAAGATTCACGAAACTGAGATAAGTCTTCGGACAACTTGAACATAATCCAGATGATGAATCTCAAGAGCACAGGAAACCCCGTGTTTCCAATAATGACGAGAAATGCCATGACGGGTAAAACGAAGGCAGAACCGTTGAATGCTATCATGCTGTTTGGCGTCAAAGTTAACCCCAAGTTGCAAAATGACGAAGCACTTGTGAAGAATCCCCACCAAATATATGAAACTCCACTCTCTTGTACAACGGATTGATATTTCGAAGAATGAAAGATCCATGGAACTAGAAAGGTGATACCAACTATGTGGAACCCGACGTAGTAGAACACCAGGATCTTGCTTAGCAACTTAACGGCTCTGTACTCGACACCCCCTAATTCGTCCCTCTGTTGATCAGATAAATTCACAAACGAAGAGTTTCTACCGATATTTGGAGTCCAAGAGAGATAGTCTGCGGTAATCTGTCTTCTCAAAGGTGATGATTTCATATTAACAGAATTGCTCCCATCTTCAAACTCTGACTGTTCCTGTCTCCTGTGTGATGTATTAGAGCATCTGAAGAAACTCAGCTCCGAATCTTCAAGGTTCATAGTATTCTCCCTTTTGATGAACTGCCCACCGGTTCGTAAATCGGAGGCAGAAGTCTGAGATTGGAACTGTGTCTCTTGAAGAATATCTTCTCTGTAATTACCACTTTCAAACGCTCTGGTGCTCTTCTTGGTTTTCTGCCTGGTCAAGTGTTGAAGCATATTCTTGTGGTCAGATTGAGCGAGATAGCCATTTCTCTCAGCTGGACCAGCGATGACTAAGGGGGGATCAAGTTCATTACTGGACTCTCTTCTTTCTTGCATCAAAGCCATTGAGACCATAAGATGCTTTGGATCTATCATGGCTTCTCGATCATGATTTTCTATATCAACGAGATCGTTTTCCGATTCAACAGATAGTTCCAAGGACAAAGAAGGTGACTCTCTGGATTCCAATAAACCGATGCCTTCCTCCATGGCACCGCCCGATGAGAGTCTACAGGTAGGCCGTGCAGATAGAGTGCAATTCTCCTCATCTCAAAATCAAGCCTGGAACTCTCCTGGATGTTATCAAAATGGCGTTCAAACCAATACAGACGAACGATGCATAGAGATCCATGCATGAAGATAGGGGTGGTCAAGACACAGATCGCATAGAACGTGATCTGCTGATAAAACTTCAGATCCTTCAAGTCAACAGTGCTCAATCCAGCTTGTGTAGCTGAGCAAACCGACATGAAGAGAGCATCGATGAACTGGACATTTCCAGAGGGATAGACAACGATGGAGCCGAGAAGAGCCATACTGATGATATAGACATAGTGCGCAACAAGAAAGGACGGAATGATCTTATTAGCGCATGGTCCAATTGTCTCTTCAAGGTATCCCAGAGCGTCACGAATCTTTCGAGCTAGATTCTTGCGCACTTTTTGTACCTTCTCAGTGACTGTTTCTAAAGCATTATGTGTCAGCGTCTGTTGGGGAAAAGAAGGGGCCATACCCTGAGGCACAGAACGGGATGAGATGGAAAGATATACAATAGACACTCTAACGCTTATATACAAGACTCAAACTTTGTGAGGGGCGGCAAAGAGGGTATCCCTCCCTCCAGGATCCCTTTATACCCTCAGAGGGAAACTCTGTTATTCGTCTAATTCATATGCCGAAAAGTCGCCGTCTCCCTTATGACACAGGCCATCTGATGTCCGGGTAGAAACCTGAAACCTGAAGTTGGCCAGTTTCCAGTTTCCAACTGTTGGAAACTTAGGAACCAATGGGAGACCTCCCCCACCATCAACTCCATGTTGCAGATTGGCACCAAAAGGAGGCTGTGCTGTGGAAAAACTTTTCACTATACATATACATATACATATACGTATACATATACTAAGGAAGCGAGGTCATGTAGGTTAGACAATTGTCTGCTCCATGACGAATGCCATACAGCTCGCCTTTGATAAAAAAATGATGTATAAGTCAAAGACTCTGCAGCCTTGAGCAGTCTTACCGACTTTGGAACGCACCAGAATCTGAATCCTATAGACCTATACTGTAATTTCCCGTGACTCACCCTGTATACCCTCTCTAGATTTGCTCTAGGCCCTGGTTTTGAGCCCATCTGCTGTCTTTTAGGAGACACAGCCCCCCTCTAATCTCTTAACCCGAAAATGGAGCTTCAGAAGACTTCAGGAACACTTCTGATGATAATCGGGCTCCTAATCTTCAGCCACGGGGCCCATACAAAAGGCGTTCTATGTTCTACACACACACACACACAAAAAAAGCCATATGGGGGACCTGGATCTTCCGGTGACTTTTCCATAGAGCCACTCAGAACTGAACCGGCTGTGACCTATCTATTACCAGTAGTCAAAAACAGTCAGAACTCGGGCATCGTCGCAGCTACACTGTTACCGGCTAACAGTCTTCCCACATGGCCCCGGCGGTTGTTGCCAGCCAGTACTTGGCTTTTTTTTTTTTGCTTAGCTGGGGCGGGCGCGGCCAACTGAACGGGCGCGCATATATATAAAAGGCGGGGCCCAGAACTTTTGGCGTCAGGGTCCTATTCGTCCTAAGACAACAACAGCAAACGACTTCACGGATCAGCTAAGAGAAACTCTAAAAAGGGTATGAAGTCTGATGATGCGGTAAATTACAGATCGAAAACAAATGATGAGTCAGTCGACAATTACTCCCTTGAGGAGCACGAGGCTTACCGCCTTCCCCTAAGAGAGGTTGAGCGGCTATTTGACACAAACATCCTAGAGGGCCTTTCTGCGGAACGCGCTGACCAGCTGCTTAAGAATTATGGTGAAAACACTCTCGGTGATGACCAGAAGATCTCTCTTACCAGTATCGTCATCCACCAGACTTGTAATGCGATGATCTTGGTGTTGATCATCTCCCTTGCGATCGCTTTTGGTATCAGGGATTGGATTTCTGGTGGTGTTATTTCGTTTGTCGTGTTCATTAACGTTGCTATCGGGTCCTACCAGGAGCTCAAGGCCTCAAAGACTATGAACTCTTTGAGGTCGCTTTCCTCTCCTACAGCTAGAGCTTATAGAAACGGTGATTTAACCACCATTCCTACCAAGTTCGTCGTGCCTGGTGATATTGTCCAAGTGAAAGTGGGTGATACTGTCCCTGCTGACTTCCGGATCATTGATTGTCTGAACTTTGAAACCGATGAGGCGCTATTAACCGGTGAATCTCTTCCAGTGGTGAAGGACCACACCGTTGTCTATAGTAGTGTCGTCGGTGTCGGTGACCGTTTGAATATGGCGTTCTCGTCTTCTGTAGTAACCAAAGGTCGTGCTACCGGTATAGTTGTCAAGACCGGGTTGGACACTGAAATTGGTGAAATTGCCCAATCTTTGAGAAACTCGAAACGCTCTCTCAAGGGTGATGATGACACTTCCACTTTGCAGAACTTGTGGGACTTGACAAGAGACGCTGTCGGTTCGTTCTTGGGAACAACTGTTGGTACTCCATTGCACAGAAAGTTGTCCAAGTTGGCGATTCTCCTGTTTGGTATTGCTGTTATTTTTGCTATTATCGTTATGGCTACCCAGAAGTTCAAAGTTGACAAACAAGTTGCCATATATGCTATCTGTGTCGCGCTTGCTATGATTCCTTCCTCCCTTGTGGTTGTCTTGACAATCACAATGTCCGTTGGTGCAAAAGTCATGTCCAATAAACATGTCATTGTGAGAAAATTAGACTCGTTGGAAGCTTTGGGCTCTATCAACGATATCTGTTCCGATAAGACGGGTACCCTAACTCAGGGTAAAATGATTGTCAAGTCCTGTTGGATTCCATCCGTTGGTACTTATCAAATTCTCAATGCCAATGACCCTTTGAACCCGACAGTTGGTGACATGAAGTTCTACAAGGGTTCCCCAAGCGAATTTTCCCAATCTGAAGTTGACAAATTTACAGCTCTCACCAGCGATGTTTCCATGACGCCATTGTTTGAAAAATGGCTCCAGACAGCTACAATGGCCAATATCGCCACAGTGTTCATCGATGAACACGGGGAATGGAAAGCTCATGGTGACCCAACTGAAATTGCTATCCAGGTGTTTGCACACAGAAATAACTTTGCCCGTGAGCAGTTCACTGAAGGAGAAGATGCCCCATATGTCCATCTCGCTGAGTTCCCATTCGATTCTTCAGTAAAGAAAATGTCTGCTATCTATTCAAAGAAAACCAATCCTGACGAAAAATACATATACACTAAAGGTGCTGTGGAACGTGTCCTAGAGAGTTGTATTAATTGGTATGTCGATGGTGAATTGTGTAAGTTGACCCCAAATGATATCACGACTATCGAAGACAACATGGCTACGATGTCTTCTGAAGGTTTGCGTGTCCTGTCATTCGCCCAGAAGGTTGTCCCTGCCTCTTTTGATACTTCTAATCGTGATGATGTTGAATCCGGGTTGACCTTTGTGGGCTTGGTTGGTATCTATGATCCTCCACGTTTGGAATCTCGTGGAGCCGTCAAGAAATGTCACGGTGCCGGTATCAACGTCCATATGCTCACTGGTGACCACCCGGGTACGGCTAAGGCCATTGCTCAAGAGGTCGGTATTTTGCCACATAATCTGTATCACTATGCTCAGGATGTCGTTGACGCCATGGTCATGACAGCTCAGCAGTTCGATGATCTCTCCCAGGATGAGGTTGATCAGCTCCCTCTCCTTCCACTGGTTATTGCCCGCTGTTCCCCAAAGACCAAAGTTAGAATGATTGATGCCCTACATCGTCGTAAGAAGTTCTGTGCCATGACTGGAGATGGTGTCAATGACTCACCATCTTTGAAGAAGGCTGACGTGGGTATTGCTATGGGTATTTCTGGTTCTGATGTCGCGAAGGATGCCTCTGATATCGTCTTGAGTGATGATAACTTCGCATCCATCATCAACGGAATTGAAGAAGGTAGAAGAATGAATGATAACATACAGAAGTTTGTCTTGCAATTGCTTGCAGAGAATGTCTGTCAAGCTCTATTTTTGATGATTGGCTTGGTGTTTAAGGATCAAGATGGTTCCTCTGTCTTCCCATTATCGCCAGTTGAAGTGTTGTGGATTATTGTTGTCACCTCGTGTTTCCCAGCTATGGGTTTGGGCGTAGAGGCGGCGCAGGCTGACATCATGGATAAGGATCCAAAGCCAATCAAGGAATCGGTCTTTTCATGGGAGATGCTTGTCGACTTATTTGCCTATGGTATCATGATGACCATTTGTTGCTTGACCTCTTTTGTGATTGTCATATACGCATTTGGTGGTGGTGAACTGGGTGTGAACTGTAACAAAGGTCCCTCTGACGTCTGTACTTGGGTTTTTCGTGCTCGTTCGACCGCATTTGCTACGATGACTTGGGGTGCTTTGATTCTTGCCTGGGAGGTTATTGATATGAGACGTTCTTTGTTTGCTATGAAGCCGGAGACTGATACACCGTATACGCAGGTGTTCAGGGACTTGTGGAGCAATCAGTTCTTGTTCTGGTCAATCATGGGTGGGTTTGTGTCCTGTTTCCCTGTTGTATACATCCCTGTCATTAACGATAAGGTGTTCTTGCAGGGTCCTATTGGAAAAGAATGGGGTATTGCTATTGCTAGCTCTGTTGCGTTCTGGATAGGATGTGAGGTTTATAAGTCTATCAAGAGAATCTATTTCAAGAAGGAACATGTCCACAATCCTGAAGAAGAATTGGAAGGAAAGAACCCATTTGAGCAGTATGTCAGCTTCTCGAGAGCCAACACTGGTGCTGGAAAGACTATCCCTATCTGAGAAGAATTTCAATGGACTTTTTAGGTTATTACTTGATAGTTTGATGTATTGTACATATAGGATTACCCAATTAAATTCCATGTTCATACAGGCTTCATGTCCTAGGTTGCATATGCGAATAAGGAAAGTGTGGATCAATGGTACTGTTCTATGAGAATGAGGTTAAACGATAGTCCGTGAGCTTTTTTTTTGACTTACTGTTTGTTGAAACAGGGAAACCATCGGCGTCACGGATGGATATAAGCTCAACCACTTGATTTCCCGAATAGCTTTAGGCTACAAATTCTGAGATACGTTACGTATCTGCCTTCTGTGCCTCAAACCAGTCTCCAGAAACCGCTTCTCCTAGGATTTTTCAGTCTTGGAACTTCCTCATGTTGAGCTATATAAATGTAATATGCCATGATGTGTCCTAGAATCCACACTAGCTCCTGACAATATTACACATTGCCCACTGCATCAAATTGCCCTTCAGGGTCTCTTTGCTATCTTCGTTTATTTGACTTACATCTCCATGGGGGAAAGAGCATTATTAGAGTTACTGACATCAAACGGTCACACGGAGTCATCTATCTATTTTATATTCAGACTCTTGATATTCTATGTAGTACAATATACCAGCATCCAGGGTTCAGTAACGGTTAATCATATCCGATATAGTATTCCTATTGTCGACAATGCGATGGATCGTCATACACAAGGAGCCCAAGACCGGCATCGACACCGCCATGTGTCGAAACCGCAAGAGTTTGGCTCACGAGTGTCGAAGCAACATCAACATTCCAAAGCGCAGTGACATCCGCTCACCACCTATAATGGTTCATCATCCTACTCCCGTAATAAAACTACGGAGATTTGTATCTCTTTTCTTACGCCATTTGTATTGATAACCCCCTAGACTTTGAAGGGTCGACGTCACCATCAACACCATCATTAAAGCCAGAAAGCTGCTATATAAAGGCTTGTACTGCACCAAGAGTGAACGACATCACATATGATATCCGCATTCACCAGCTGAAAAACAGACAAATTCCTTTTCTCAATGTATATCAAGAGTTCAGTTATGTTAATAATGAGTAAGCAAATGGATTACAAAAGACTAGTGACACAGAAGACAATGGTCTTCATGGTTTGTTCAGAATGGCGAATTCATCCCACCAAAGGAAGACATCACCAACTGAATACCAGATAACATCCCATAGAACGATTTAGGTAGGATGCCCCTCCAAGCAGAAAGGAGGAAGACAAGAAAGATGAAAAGAAGAAAATTTCAGTTTACATCCCGCTCAGTCGTCGCGAGAATCTCCGATACACACATGCTACAAATGCGCCGTAACCATAAAAGAGACTCGATGGATGTGATTTATGCAGAAAAGGGACTTTACTTGGTGAATTACTGTAATCAAGTGATGACATCTGGCTCATCTCTACCTAAGAACTTCTTGAACCCTAAGAATTCCACAACTTGTGCGATCTCAGTCTTCAAGTAATCAGTCGTCTTCAAGCCGAAGGAAGACTTATCATCTGAGTAGCGTTCGATGTATAGCCTGACAGTGGCGCCCGAAGACCCAGTACCGGATAATCTGACCACGAATCTTAGGCCATTGGATAGCTTAGCGTAGAGGCCTTGGTTCCTGGACACAGAGCCGTCCAAGTCGGTGTATGAGAAATCACCAGTTTCAACAAAGGTAACATCATCGGTAAAAGTTTTACCCTTCGTGTCCGCAGAGGTAAACTCTCTGAACTTATCAACAAGAGCGTGTGCACCCTCTGATGAAACGTTCTCAAAATCAAATCTTGCGAAGAAAATTCTTCCATACTTCTCCCAGAATTTGTCTTGAACAACCTTAATAGATACCTCGCTCTCTGGGTACAATTCAGAATAAGCAGCAAGGACATTCAACCATGCGATGATGGCCCAAAGACCATCCTTCTCTCTGACGTGGTTAGAACCGGTACCAAAGGATTCTTCACCACAGATGGATAGCTTCTTTGCATCGAACAAAGCGCAGAAGAACTTCCATCCAGTTGGTACCTCGTAACATTCCAAGCCTTTATCCCTAGCAACCAAATCCAACGCACCAGAAGTTGGCATGGATCTAGCAAGACCATAAACACCTTGCTTTTTGAAATATGGGATGAAATCGGCATATTCTGCAATAATTGCAACAGAATCACCAGGGGAAACAAAAGTTCCAGCACCGTAGATCATGTTTCTGTCACCGTCACCATCTGACGCAGCGCCAAATGCGATGTTCTCAGCATCCACTCTTGAGACTAAAGTATGAGCATATGTCAAGTTTGGATCTGGGTGCAATCCACCAAAGTCTGGCAATGGGGTACAGTTCTGGATAGAAGATTCTGGGAGACCCAACTCATCTACAAAAATTGCCTTGCCGTACGGACCAGTGATACCGTTCAATGCATCGAATAACACTTTGAAACCACGTGGCTCTTGTTCCTTGATGAACTTCTTGATGAGCTCGAAATCAAAGATCTCCTTGATGAAATTGACGTATGCCTCAGTGGTGTCGATGATTTCGATTTCTAATGGGCCGTACTTTTTGATTCCCACAGTTTCCAACTCAATTTCAGGGATTGATCTATCAATTTTGTACTCTGTCAATGCCAAGCTGGCAGCAAACATCTTATTGGTGACACTTTCCGGTGCTGGACCACCATTGCTCAAATTGTATTTAATACCCATGTCATTTTGCGGACCACCAGGGTTGTGAGAGGCAGTAAGGATAATACCGCCAGTTGGATCCCAGTGATGGGATCTGATGACATGGGAAGTCGCTGGTGTGGACAACAACCCGTTCTGGCCAATGATCAATCTCTTGACACCATTAGCAGCACCAATTTTGGCTATCAATTGGATCACCACGTCGTTGTAATAGCGGCCATCACCACCGATGACCAACGTTGCGCCCTGGGAACCTTCAGGTATGGAAAGGAGGATCGATTGGATGAAGTTCTCTGTGTAATGTGGTTGCTGGAATACAGTCACTTTCTTACGAAGACCCGAGGTTCCAGGTTTCTGGTCGTTAAACGCAGTCGTTGGGACGATTTCAGACATCGTGGAGCAGATAAGGGGAACAATTGATTGTCTAAGGATGTGTTTGCTTTGGTATTAGCTAGGGGGCTCTTCCTAGTTTTTATACGCCGGGCGCGAATTGTAGCCCTTCCTGGAGGCCGGGACTCTCCTAGGCAGGGGGGCAGAAGGGCTAGGCAGAGCCCTGTTGGGACAGGGCTACTGTGATAAGAGAAGCTCCTTTCAATGTCCTCTGGCAGGGCTACTATCACACTACGGAAGTCTGACCAACTGATTATCGTAGAATTTGATGACAGTTCACTTGCTGCTGATTGCTAACTGCTGAGATCTTCCGAAGATCCCCCCACGAAGCAGCAGTTCCACCTGTCAACATCACCAGACGTTTTCTGGGGGTGATAGACACAACATGAAAACCATCTCTCAATCTCTCTGGAAAGGCTCCGACAAAAAAGATCACAGGTACAAGGAGCATAAATGAATTCAGAAAGTATCTTGAGGGACGGTCGTCTGCATGACTGAAGACCACAATGAAGATAATACCTAACGATTCTACTGAAGCTGTTTTTCTCGAGGGAAAGTAAAGACAATATCTGAAATGATACCCACAGGAAAATGAAGGGAAGATCAAACGAAGAATGCCAATGAAAGACGATGCATGACCTTCTCAGAGGTACTTCTAAAGAGGGTGAGAAGAAGCTTGGGCCTGTGAGTGAGTCATTGAAAATTCTATCCAAATCTTGTAGCACAGCAATCTCTAAACAGAGCTGCGCATCCCATTCCAGAGCACTGGAATAAGTCATCAGCATAAACAGTAAACACATAAGATTATTTGAATATATTCTTCCATCAAAACTCAGAACAAGAGTGGCCTGAGAACAATTCCGTTGATAATGGATTGGCTCATCCTTTTTGGAACCCTTTTACTTTGAACACTTGTGAATTCCAAATAATCATCTCTTACGAAAGTATTTCGCCTGTTCTACAAAGTCTATTGAGGGTATAAAGTCAATAGGCCAATAAAGTACAGGTTATTTAGAAAAGAACTATTGCCAATATCAAACAAATCACAGAGGATCCCATAGTCTTGACACCAGCACCTTCGAAAATAGAAACTGACGAAGTTGAGGAAACAGAAGATGATCGGGAGAAGGAAGAGAAAGAGGACAAAGAGGACATAGGGAGCTTAGAGGCAGAAATATTGCTGGAGCCAGCTCCAGGGATAGCAGTATTCACAGTCTCTTTCGTGAGCGAGGACAATGACGCAATTACGCCAGTCTGAGCGGTTTGAGTAGATATTATGGTGTAACTAGACGGAATGGATGGAGATGGTGTGACTTTCTCTACTTCACTCTCAAATGGGCAGTAAGTGGTGTATGTGGTCTTCACACCTTCAACTGTTGTGGTCACTATTGTCACTCCAGTCGTGACCTTGCTGAACAAGCACGTTCCCTCAGAACATACTTGCATGGTGACTACTGTGCTTGAAGGTATGGCTGGGAATGAGGATGAGAATGAGGATGAGGTCAGTGGACAATAGGTGGTATAGGACGTTACTATTCCGGATTTGGTGGTGGTTACCACACTAATACCAGTGGTCACGTTGGATGTGGAGCACTTATTCTCATGACAAGACGTAGTGGTGAGTATGATGGTAGATTGTTCGTTCTTGGTAGTTGTGGAGGAGACCATGAAACCGGGGCTGGAGCTGAAACTGCTACCACCGCTCTTTACGGAATCAGACGATACACTCCTGGCAGTAGTCACAGTACTGTTCCAGTAAGAAGAGAATCCCGACATGGAGGCTGACATACCTGGAGAAACACCTGATGAAACACCTGATGAGACACTAGAGAAACGGATAGAGGAAGAAATCGAAGAAATCGAAGAGACCGTTGACGACCCGATGGTTGCAGTTGAAGACGACTCACCGGACAATGATAAGTATCTTGGATCAGTGATCGTCTCTTGTATGTCCCATACAAGCTGCTGTCTCTTAACAAGTCTCAGACTATGAGATGTGTTGATCACCAAATGAATGATTGCGGTCCATTCATGACCAGACAAAAACGACGCACCAATGGTGACAGTGAATACATCGGAATCGGACAGCTGCTCCTCAAATAAGACGGTGACCAACTCCGCACTCACCTGAATACTTACATTTCTGGTTTGTACATTGTTGATCGGCACCTCAGCATCAGTATAGATAAAATCAGAGGCATTTTTAGATACTCGAAGCTCAATGGAAGAGGCATCCGCAAGGTCACCTGGAATATTCACAATCCATCTTGAGCCATTTGAATCGAAGATACCGTCAAATAATGGTGAGATTGGCGTAGATGATGAAGCAGAAGATGAGGATGAGGAATACCCTGTTAATGACGATGACGGATATGATGGTGAAGTTTCGTAAGATGAACTGGCTCCAGAAATTGAAATATCAGAAGATGAAATATCAGACGAGAAGGTCGACGATGGTGATGAAACTGTATGAAGAAGGCTCAGAGAAATAGGAAGGGGATGAGGATGGCTCAACAGAGGAGAAGGACTCAGTGGACGAAGACGCCTGCATTTTTTGAGGTCTTCATCTTTTGAAGAGGTAACAGGGCTCTTCGGAAATATCAGAACAATTTAGTGAGCAAGATAAGATAGGAACTTAGAGATTAGAAATTGATTATAAAGAAATGAAATCCTGAAGTTCAAAAGCTTCGAGGAGCATTTGTTCACCAAGACGAAACGCTCTCACGGCTGGTTCGACTTCTGTAAGAAGCGTTGTATTTATGGACAAGGTAGTCCACAAGGAGTCCACAGATAGTCCATCGTCATTTTCACTCTGAGACTACGTAGTCCGGACTGTGGTCATTTCCCAACTTCTTGGACTACTTTCCAACTCTAGTGAGCTTTTTTTTTATTTACTCAATTCGCCATTAAAGCCTACAGTATAAACGGAAATCGCACATTTCAGCAAATTAATTATATTGCAAGAACTTCAAGTGATTTGTTTGGAAATTATTAGAGAGAGGCACATCCAGTTTGGTACGAGAACAATGCGAAAATTACCCTTTCAGGTATAGTCACCACCAAACTAAATATGCGTCCCTTAATAGCTCCTTGATGGCATCCGTAGAATGGATGACTATCTTCGCAGGAGATTTTTGAAATGTTGTGGAACTACTACGCTCCTACGATGAATCGAATGAAATCTTAGATAAACACTTTGAATTTGCTGAGTTCGAATATTTGAAGAATGAGCTTGAGGTGACAAAGAAAATCAGCTTCATCAAGGATTTCAGTAAGATGTTTTCCTGATTGATATGACAATACAGTTTATTTCATCTTTTTTATGCTTTTTTGTTAAACGTTTTTTATGTTTATACGTGGCGGTTTGTTTACTATATGTTGTAAATGTTTAAGAGAGCCAACCCATTAACAGTGGTCGCCTCATACCCCAGAAGTGTTCGATAAATGAGATGAACTATGTGGCCCGTCACAACGTGGCCAAGATTGTCTCCTAATTTGTGGCCAGGCTATTTTCTGGGACATTTCTGGTAGTTCTCCAAGTCGCAATCGACTTCACTCAAGCTTGAAGGTCAAGTTTCAAAGGCTATACAGGTATTAAGAGTGGAACCTCGGTAGTAGGTGAGAGGCCAAACTGAGTGTCTTCAAAATCCAAAAAAACCCCAAAAGCAATAACCGCACCCAAGCATCGACTTGCCACAACGTACCTCTTTTAAATTGCAGGGAGTGTGCCATCTCATCCAATAAATCATTATTTCGACTTTTCTCCTAGTCAAGAAGGAACATCCACAATTCCTGAAGGAAAAAATCTCCAACTTAGGATACCGGCGAATAGTAGGAACGATGGAATCCAACTGGAAGTGTCTCCCAACTGTTATCTCGAGACTCTCAAGATTCTCAGCCTTGATCAGCGGAACCCGTTCAGGGCAAAAACTTAGGAATACCACCAGCTCTTTTAAGGAAGGAAACTCCCTTCCTACATCTGTTGCCTCCCGATCACATCTCAAACAAAGCTTTGTTAATCGATGAAGATCAATCTTGTGCAGAAGTTGAAAGAAGTAACCTAGTTCAAGCTCCTTGATATCTCGAAGAAAAATGAAATCCTGTTCTCGATATTGTAGAACGTTTCGAGTATCACCAGCTGCAGGATGATAGTATGACCATGTGACCTTGTCCAGTAGGGGGGCATTAAAGTTCATTGGTGGCAGTGATTCCTTATCTCCAATCGCAAGCTTTAGTTCATTCAAATTTGGAGCATCAAATCCTTTGATACTGAAGGAAAGGTTTCTAGATGCAGAGGAAAAATTGGCACATCTTCCCATGAATTTCACATTTTGAAGATCCAAGCCTCCAGCACATCCGAATTCTTGAGTGTTTATTGCTCTGTTTTCCAACTTCACTGCATCACCCCATGCATGAAATGCATCCATATTACCACCTTCTAGGTCAATATCATCAAGCATTTCATCAGCATAATCCATCAACTCCAGGTCGCCAATTTTCTCTATCTGTAGCTCTTTGCCGCCTGTGAAACCACACCTTTGTATTTTTAGGTACTCAATATTCTTAAACGATATGCGGCCAAGGTCAATGTTACCATCATTAAGTCCAACAAATTCAGAATCCCTTATGACAATTTTGGAAGTGTCCGGTAATGAGTTAGTGAGTGCAAAGACCCTGTTCCTTTTGCCGTTTATGAATTCATAGTGAAACGGTGACATTCCAACCTTCGAAATAGTGATGTGATTTATAGACTCTGAGAGTGCTTCACACATCTCTGAGATGAGCGTGTCGTTCAGTAATTCCATTCCAACAATATCAACAATGTTGATCAAGGAACGGTTTTGATTCAGATCAAGCACAGACATTGATCTCATACCTTTGGGCTCCCTTGAAGATACCACATTGGGCCCATAAGCATATTGCACAACCCCTGCAAGTGGAATATGGACCAATTCCGAGAAGGACTCCAAACCCACACGGTCAAGATGTGTCATTATCTCTATGAGAAGTTCCGTTGGTAAGCCTAGTAGCCCAAAGGGGCACCTCTGCGCATCGTTAAACATTTCTTATGGGACATGGTTGTTTGAAATCTCATGTAGAGAAGAAAAGGAATATCTTATGTTCGAACTTTCTTAAAATTATGCGCATGAGAACAATTATGGCTGCTCCAAAAAGGCCGAGACAAGACGATAATACTGCTGTACCTGTCTTTAGTACAACTGGCCTTCACCTGCTAACTGGTTATAATGATCTCGGTGCCATCCGGATGGTGGAACTGGACGAGAGATACATCATTATTAGAAGGGAATCGATAACCAAGAAAGGGTGTGAGATGCGACAAACCCGCAGCGCCCCGCGATAGACTTACATAACACATAAAAGTGGTTAGCGCAGCACGATAAGCGGTGCGTTTGTGTCATATCGAACAACTTCAAAACCTTCTCATCACAAAAACGTTGCTACATCGAAATCTGGTGCAGCATGCTAGTTAGCTAGCATACGACAAGTCTCAATATTGCAATTCTTTAGAATTGAAGTTTCACCATGAATGAAGAATCATTGAGAGGACTCAGAAGGAAGATGAACGACATTCTCCGTGCTGCTGAAAGGATCGCTATGGTGAATCCCCGACTCCAGGAACAGGACAAGATTTTCCTTTCGGGACTTGGCCCGAGCTCTCAGAGTAATTTGGAAAGGATCATAGAAATTCAGGGGCGAGTTTGTGGACCTCTGGAAACTGAATGGTACATATGGGCGTGGTCTGAGATGAAGAACTTTCCTGGTCTGATCTTCTATCGAGTTACTCAACTGCATTCCTCAAGTTGTATTCGCGCAACCCAAGTTACACCTTACCCCAATACAATGTCGCACGTGGAATTCTATACACTCCTTTTGGGTTTATGCCTGTTGTTCTATACCTCATGTGCCGGCATCGCTGCGTTCTACAACTTCTTCCCTGAGTCTTCAGAGGCCGCTATCACCACCATCTCCACGGCCACAATTTTCACGAATGCCATTCCCTGTACAGAACCTTGTCATTTTGCTGATGTGGTTCATCCCAAGGAAATCTGGAGTATCATTGCAACTGGTTTCCTGGTTTTGATCACCACTTTCGTTCTACTTTTACTCTTTCTCAAATTCGTTATCTTGTTACCTTGGAGCATTTACTATAGTTTTTGGTTGGTGAAGTATTTGTTTATTGAAACGCCAGTACCGGAGCAGACCGATGGACAACAACAAGGATGAACTTCTCGGATCGTTGTGGTGAACCCATTGACCACTTCCAAACGAGAATTTTGGAAAATTTATACTAAGTATGGATCACAATACATCTGATTAACGCTTAAGAAATAATCTACAGCAGTAAGTCAATAGCTACTAGTTGCTAGGGACCGTCTGTATTCGATTTGTATTCGACCGATATTGAATAAGAATTTGGACCCCCTGAATTTATTCGAAATATCTATTGATGCATTTCTTGATGATCTAAGGAGTTATGACCTTTAAAGTTGTTTTAATAAGTTTCTGGCGGCTGCTTTTATTTAATTATTCTTAATTTGAAGTATATCATGAAGAAAACAGGTTATGTGTAGGATAATTGTCATCAGAAGGGCACTCTCGAACAATTTGAAATAATTTCGAATAATATAGAATAACTAAGCTAAGGTAGTTGCATTTGCCTTCTTGAGGCAATAATGAGTATTAATGATATGGATCTACATATTACCACTATCCGTAGAGCATTTACAATTGAAATGGTTCTGGTAAAAGAGTTATATATATATAATCCCTCTTTTGTCAGGGCCAGACGGTTACGTCAGTCCGTATTACGAGCTGGTGCCAACATCATGCAAATGCGTCAGCCCATACAATGAGTCAGATGTCTATAGACACCCATTTCCTAAGGTATACAAGTAACCCTGAAACCCTGCTTGACAGTAACTATGCTATAATATACAATCAATCAGAAGGTCCAAGGAATTTACTAATCGAACCTTACAAATGATGAAAAATAACATATTCAGGATATCAGGCTTAGAGACGTCAATACTACAGAGCTTTTGGGAAGCATCATGCAGAAGTAATAGACACATTATTCAGATGAACAATATTGCCAGCAATCCAATGATGGGTGAACCTATGGTCTTGAGACCAGTACCTTGGAAGATGGAGATACCTGAATAAGCAGAAGAAGATCTGGAAGTAGAGCTAACAATGGTGTCCGCTGTGGAATTATCCGTGAAGAAAGCTTTTCCTGTCGAGGAAGATGATGAAAATGGAGTCATCCTCGACTCACTCTCAAGCGGAAAATACGTGGTATAAGTGGTCTCATCACCTTCAATGGTGGTGGTCATCGTTGTCATTTCAGCGATAACTTGGCTTAGTGGACATTTACCATCGGAGCATACTTGTGTAGTGATGACTGGGCTTGAAAGTTTGGCTGGGGCTGTAGCCAACGGGCAGTAGGTAGTGTAGGGTGCAATCACACCAGACTTGGTGGTAGTGATCACAGTAACACCTGTACCCATCTCATGAGTAGAGCATTTATCTTGACTGCAAGATGTGAGGGTGAGGATAGTCGCGGAGGGCTCGTTCTTGGTAACAGTGATCGCAGTAGAGTAGGATAGTGTCTTCTCGCTGTCAATTGAGCTAGATGTTCCAGTTCTGACACTACTCACAGTGCTGTTCCAGTAGGAAGCAAAGCTCGATGTGGAGGATGCCTGAGCAGATGAGGGATTGAAAGAAGCAACTAGAGAAGAAGCTGTGGATAAAGATGCATAAGGCAGTCGAATCCCCAGAACGCACAGAGGAAACCAACGAAGGCACTGAAGAAGAAAAAGACACTGACAATGATAGATAATATGGATCAGTGATGGTCTCTTGTAAATTCCAAACAAGCATCTGTCTCTGACCAGGACTTAGGCTGCCACTAGTGTACACATCCAGCTGGAAATAAGAGGTCCACTCATGTCCAGATAAGAATGACGCATCAACGGTCAAAGTACATATCTCTACGTCGGACAGCTATTCATAAAAACTCAAGCTGATGAATCCGTCTTTAACCTGAATCGTTGTACTGGTAGACTGCATATTGTTGAATCAAAAACTTCGCATCATTATAGTTGAAATCTGAGCCACCTGCTGTAACATCAAGGCCCATATAAAGCACTTCCGAACAGAGACCGCTCATTGCGAGATTCCATCTCAGACCATTATTCTCAAAGAAAACCCTCCACCAGCACCGTGATTGGGGTAGATGACGGAACAGAAGATGATGAATACGCATTTGCAGAGGACAAAGAATATAATGAGGAGTATGATGAAGGATAAGATGAGGAATAAGATGACGAGAATGATGAAGATGACGAGTCGGCATGTGATGCTCTTGATGAAGAATACTCCGAGGCGGAGGACGGCTGAGCAGAGGAAAGGGGTTCAAACGAAAATGACAAAGTCAGCGACAATGAAGAGCTTTGAGAAGACGAAGACAGTGATGAAATATCGGAGAACAAGGATTCGTATTTCGACTCACTAGATGAAAACGACTCCCAAAACGCGGATGGATCAACAGTTGAAAGAGATTCAGAAAATGTCGAGAAAGAAGAATCTGGGAATGATGATGAAAAGGAAGCTGAGAAAGGTGAAGAGACCTCAGACTCACTAGATGAAAAATAGTCGGTGAATGAAAGTGATGAAATAAACGATGAGAAGCCAGTCGACAAAAATGTCGCCGAAGATGAAGAATCGACAGATAATGAGGATTGGAAGGATGAAGAGATACCAGAAGATGATGATGGGGAATCTCCAAAGATGAATACATATGATGATACAAGCTGACAGACGTCGGAATTTGCGACTTCGGAGTTCCAACCAGATCCCTGTGGGATAAGCACACAGTAATTCCATGAATTAACTGGAATAACAGACACTGGTAGGTAGATGTAACACGAATATGGAGTGAGGTGATACTTTTTATTGCCTTTGGTCACCAAAAAATCTATGAATAAAGCTGTCCCAGCAGCTGGTGTATCAGCAATAAGATAGAAGCCTTGGTTTATATTGACATAAAAATTGGCTGGGTTCAATTGGAAAACCGCTGAAGCCGTTGGTGCTGGGAACAGTTGTACATTTGTGATATCAGAGAGGTCACCTGTAAATTTGACGAAGTAGTACAGTCGGTAACTTAGAGTATTAGAGGGCCCTGTGATCGCATCTTCCCAAGTATTGACCTCAAAGGTGAAGTCAAGTTTGGAGGTAGCAGTAGTTTTGAACGAACAATCAGTGGTATCCCGCCAGATGTGTAACTGTAAGAGTAATATAGCGGTGTAGTGACTGTGTATGTTGAAACGGAAGTTCCGATCACCGCCGTTGCTGGGCTCATGAACAAAAGAGCACCAAATAAACGGGCGAACAACAATGCAAAATCCGAATTTGCAGGGAGGGTGGAAGAGATGTTAGGGATCGAGAATCTGGTGAAGTTATGGGTATTTATTCACAGGTATCCTCACTTGATTCAACCGTTTCTGCACTGGCGTCTGCGTATCGAAGCGTAAAACGGCCCTAGGCGGACAATTTGGCCTCCGGTTTTTTTGGCAACACGACAGGATGGGTGAACCTGGCGGCTGCAAGAGGCTCTAGTAGACAAGACAATCCAACACTATGGAGTCGTACAACGATGATCTTGAGTCTTCTCCATGGGGAACTGTGACAGCTGTTGGAGCTTGCCATCGGAACCCACTGTCAGTAGACGAGGTGTTCTTCAGGCTTCGTCCATAGTCTGTCAGTCAATGTGTAGAACTGATCAGATAGATGCATTGTAAGGCGAAGGTCTAGATCTCTCACGGATTCTTCTGTCGCTTCTGGAGTCTGAAATTAATTGCAGCTAACTTCCACGCAATATTTCTTTGTTTAATTAATTTAGCGATTAGTTTTCTGACCCCCTCGAAACGTTCTTGTCTGCTGTAACTGTTTGCCTACATACACGATACGTCCCACAACTTAGCTGTCGGTTCACCAGTGGTGTCCTCAGAAATAAAAAGAGTTTTCGATTGTAATTTGTTTCGAATTCCTCGTAGCTAGGACCGTGATCTGCCCACATGCAGATGCAGAGCGGATATCAAAGATAGAAGCTTAAAACGTGAAGACTCCATTCAAATTTTAAAACAAGCAACGGGTTAGAAATGGTCAAAACTGAATAATCATCGAGAATGGGCCATGTGTGCAGCGTGCCGCCTCAAAAAGCAACAGCTCATGAGTTTATATATAACACTATCCTGTGACCAACAACCAGTAATTGTCAGTCATGATGTGATCCAAGACAAGTAGGCTACATCACCCTTTTAAACTCTATAGCTGTTCCTTTAATAAACTCAATAAACAAAAAAAAAGAATAAATAAATAAATAACACAAGACAACACAGCAAACAGTGTCACTTTTGTGCCTCAACTTATCACTTTGTAACTTCATCCATCGCCCTTGCAACATACTCAACGTTCGAAGTGTTCAACCCAGCAATGGAGAATCTCCCATTCAAAGTGGCATAAATGCTAAACTCCTTTTGTAGTCTAATCATCTGCTCCCTCGATAAACCTGTGTAGCAAAACATACCATTCTGCTGCACCAAGTGGTCCCAATTAAGCGAAGATTGGCTTGTTAGGAGGGAATGCAATGAGGATCTCATGAATTTGATGCGATCAGCCATCATGAGGACATCCTTGTTCCACTGTGCATAAATGCTATCCTGTGAAAGGACAATCTCAACGAGTTTCGAGCCATGGATCGATGGAGAAGAGTATATGGACCTGATGAGCACTTTCATCTGTGAATCAACAATGTCCTTGATCTTCTTCGAAGGTGTAATGACCGAAATAGAACCGACACGCTCACCATAGAGACCCATGTTTTTAGCAAACGACTGACAGATGAACGCCGTTGGTAACTCGCCGTGGTAGCATTTTTCAGAGATCAACTCCAAGAGGTATAAATCCTGGGATAGGTGGCCCGACTGGAATCCCTGATAGGCGATATCCACTATTGGGATCAACTCTTGTTTCACCAATACATCCACGATTTCATCCCACTGTTCTTCTGTAGGATCAAGACCCGTAGGGTTATGGCAGCAGCCATGCAACAACACAGCTGATCCCTTTTCCGCATGCGATAGGTCATTAATCAAGTTTGTGAAATCAATAGAGTTTGTCTCTGGGTTGAAGTACGAGTACTGTCTTGGTTCAATGCCACAGTTTGCAAAGATATTTGCATGGTTAGACCAAGTTGGGTTTGATAGATACACAGCCCGTGCGCTGTACGGAGACCACTTTTTCAAAAACTCTCCCGCTAGTTTGAGGGCACCTGTACCTGAAAGCGACTGCGCAATGGCAATACGGTCATCTTCTATTAATTGCGCACCTGAGGTGAATGAGCCGTACAAAAAGTGCTTAACCAAGTTGTTATAGTTCATCGACCCAATGATAGAAGTATACTCCTTGTTAGACTCCTCCTGGTATAGAACGGCGCTTGCCATTCTGATGGATGGGAGCACGTACGGCAAGCCTTTGTCATCTCTATAGGCTCCTACGGAGAGATTAACCTTTTGTGGGTTTGTGTCCCTGTTGTAGTCCTCTGTGATGCCTAGGATAGGGTCTGCCGGTGCCGGAGGTATATGTTTCCAGAAGGAAGCTTCTGTGTTATTGCCGGCGGCATTGAAGTGTGGCACCAATCGTTGTGTCTTTGCTCTGGAGAGGGACGCGAGAGCTCTCCTTAGGGACATTCCTGTGTCGAGTGTTGTGAGTATTATCGTTTACTCTTAACCGCCGTGTTAATTATACCTGTAGGACAGAGCTAGGAAAGAGCCGCCCCTTTATAAGAACAACTGTCCTGAGAGGGGAAGGAATTTCACACGCCGATGACCAGGACGCATTTACAGGTGGAGAGATAAAAAAAAAAGTTGATGTAACGCAAAATTTCCCAAGGGCGGCGCGCACAGATAATGAAAGAAAAGGGGGACAATTAAAAATCAAAAAAAAAAAAAAAAAAAAAACTTAAACGGCCCGCTGATGAAATGGAGGGGAAGGAAAGAGGCTGCCCCCAGTGGGGAAGCCGTTGCCCTGGCAGCTGCTTAACCTTAACAGTGGGCGGCAAATGTGGCAAAGACGGGAAAGGGGGTCGATAGCGGGGGTACCGCCAAACACCCCGAGGGCAAAACTCTGTCGGGTGCGGGCCTGAAGCCGAACCAAGGTGTGTCCAGTGGTAAAGGAGTGCGGCTAAGCCCGCCCACAGTGTTAAACCGCTGATCATCAGGAAAGTGACAGGATGCGCTCGCTTCTTGACACGCACCTCCTCCTTGACAGATTATCTATGTGATTGTGTGATGGAGGGGGATGGAATAATTTGGGTAGTGTGGATTGTAGGTAATTTCATTCTGCTTGGTGCTCTGATGAGAGATTCACTTTTATGGCTTGATGGCTTGATGGCTTTTCCCACTATATAACAACTAAGAACTGAAAACAAACAACTTACAACTTACAACTACTGCTGTCTGCGACACTGATTATGTTTGATATAAATTTTCTTTTGTTATCGGAAAAGTATGGCCCTTGTCAATGGTCACGGTCATGACTGCATGTCTTCTGCAACCTTGTATAATATCTAGCAACTTGATCTTTTCTTATTTGCGAAATCCATGCCTTTGTTGAAACAGAGCAGGCGTTAAGCACTTTTTCTTCGCTTTATACTGACCCAGTCCCTTCATATTGAAGGACTTCCATTTGAGCAACACATTCAATTTCGGGAATACGTAGGTCGGACGTCGTCCCTGGGCCTGAAACTTCTTGGATCTGTCCTCCGGAGGTGATTGCAACAGCTGAAATAGTAGGGCTGTTGCTCGCATGAACTGTTAGGAATTTTGGTTCTACCTCAGAATCTCTAACTGACGTGCTCATATTTGTTGAAACAATATCTGAACTTGGCCTTCGGTCTGCACCTAAACTATGGGGTGAGGCAATGAAATTTGATGGAGATCCTAAATTATGATGAGTAGATAGCGGTACAGTATTGGCTTGACTACCCAACTCTTCATCAGGAACCTTCCTTTGAATGGGAAAAACCGTGTTTGTTATCACGGTCGACACAATAATCACTAGACCAAAGATGGAAAATATGATCATAGCTAGGAGAAACGTCCAGGCCATGAAACCTGCAAATTCCGAAGCTGAAACTCTCCCAGTGCTCCCAGTACTTTCCCTCCTTTTCGTTATAGAAATAGCAACATCCTTCACTAAAAGCATAACAGGAAACGCAGATGAATACATGCCATGATAGTTACTGATGCTGTCAAGATTTTAATACGCTGGGTGCTTGATCGCCTATCGTTCAAAGGCATCCTTGCAGGCTTCAAATAGATAGGTAATTTCAGTATTACCATGAACGTCAATACCATACCGTATACTGCTAGGAATATTGCGATGGTTTCACCAAAAAAATGTGAATATTCAGATAGATTCAAGCCAAATTCATTGTTGCTTCTTTTCTGAATGAGAATACTCCCTTCAATATCGTTTAGAAGGAATGTGACACAACCGACACCGAAATACAGTCCGCTGAGTTATCCTGAGAGATTGATGATAGATTCATAGGAGATGTCATTCAACAAGACTGGCCTAATAGTCCTTGCATTATGTATCAACCGGTTATCCTGCTGCCCCAATTTTTCACTGGCACCCGAAGCCGGCGGCAATTGGGATTGGGATTGATGTTGCCCTTGATGTGTTTTAGTGCCATTAATACGATTGGCCTTAGTTTTCGGTTTTTGTTAGGCCTAGATTTTGAATGTTTGGGCAACTTGAATGACAAATTTCTTCTGATTTCCTTCAAACTGGTTCAAGGCACTGGTAACTTGTTGATGGGTTGAATTTGTTGTTTTGTGATTTCTTGGTTACTCAAAAAAAAACATCATCAAGTGCGGCCCTAACCGTCTTTCCTGCAGCGGGCGGCTGCATCCAATTTATCGGGCGAATACCACAGTGAGAATTTAAAAGGTGGAACAGGTGTCACTGTCACGAAGCACAATTTGTTCTCACAATATATTCCTTTGCCGTATTGGAACACTTTCCAAACAATGGCTAAAGGTATGATGGCTCATACTCCTGTATCAAGGAGTTCTAGATGGCTTCTCGAGCTACCGATGAACTTATTATCAAGATAATGATGCATCTAGATTATGGGGGTTTTGAATCACTGGCTCAAGTCGTCAACAGACGTCTCACTGGGTTAATACAACTAATTCTTGAGCCAAAATCTTGCTTAACCCAGAGAGTCACAGTCCAGCGATAAAGAATATTTCACTGCATGACTTAAAACACCCTGAGCATAAGTCGCTTATCAATCTTGTTGATATTCGAGAGTTAGAGGAAAGGGAATACTCAGAGATTTCAGAAATTTCCAAGCTACTATCCGGATCAATCAATCATGTCAGTCTCTCCCGCTTCTGTTGCACTACGTTCGAGGATCACCGTCGAGGTCTAGAGGATAGAATTATGAAACTACTCAATCTACTACGAGATTCTCAATTTATTCTTGAAGATTCTACAGATGTGCTATTGCACAAAAGTGATATTGATCTTAGCCGAATGATATTTCTGGATATTACGTGCCTTTCTTTTGTTGATTGTGGAGTGGAGAAAGGAGAAGAGCTTGACATTTGGGATATCGGTACCCTACATCTGGAAAATTGCACTAACGAACTTGTGGAGTGTATTCCGTTGGATTCCATTGAGATGCAGGCACTTTATACATGCTATGTACATCCGCTTATTTTGAAACATAAAACCATAAACATTGAGAAGATGGTGTCCACTGGGGAGTCTTTTCTTTGCCCACAGCACTTTTGATGGATCGGAAATGGAGTTTCGAGTCTTGAACCACATTATTCACATCAATGATCTTCATGCTCCTAATCTAAACAGTTTAACTTTGGTATTGAACGATATTTATCCTTCAATATCCAACTTGAATGCACCAAAAACAAATCCCTGTCAATACTTGTCCCTGGTAAACAAATATTTCGTATTAACCTGTTAACAAGAGAGCACTTTATTTCCTTTCAAGACATTAGTGAACTGATGCTGACCAATTTTCGTGCTCCACTTTATCTGATTGATTTTCACAACCTGAAAAGGCTCAATCTGACAATTTCTTTCGATACACCACCGAACCCAACAATGTTTCCTGTCTTAGAGACACTTGAAGTTAATCTCACAGATACTGCGTATTTTGTTCCGTTCATCAGAGCCGATAACTTGAGGAGTCCTAGCATTAGCACAAAAACCATGTTTCTCCACTTTCTATTATTCCTACCCTTTGTCTGTACAAAGACTTACAGAGTTCTCTTTCACTAACAATAGTTGCTGGTTAGGGGTGGGAATAGTTGTAAATACATTGGCCTATTTAGTAAGGCCTTGGTTGAATCATAGCCGCAACGCTGGATAAAATAGTTGATAAAGTGAAGGTGGTCACTAGACCTGAAACCAGATACCCAATACATCTGAATCCGCATCCGAGAATCAGGTGTGGATGTCAAACGGATGGTTAGTGACAAATCCATCCGCTACCTATAGTCACATTTCGCTTTAGACAGAAATTGACATCCTTGCGTTTATAGGGAATTTTGTATAATTATAGATGGTCTTCTAACCTAATATTGTTGTATTTCTGGTGATTTTTGTGCTTTTCTACAGGTTGTAAGGTTCGATTAGTAAATCCTTTAGCATTTTCTGATTGATTGTATATTATAGCATAGTTACTGTCAAGCATGGTCTTTAGGGTTACTTATATACTATAGGGAATGGGTGTTTATGAACGCCTGACTAGTGGTATGGGCTGACGTATCTGCATGGTGTTGACACCAGCTCGTGATATGGGCTGACGTAACCGTCTGGCCCTGACACAGGTATATCTAAAATATGTAGTGTAATGAAAAGAGTACATTGTCTAATAACTACGAATACTTATTCGTAGTTATCTAGGGATACTTCTGAGAAGAGGAGAAGACAAAGTGATCCCTTCTGACTAAAGAAGCATATTTGACCAACTATCAGTGATCAGAACTCCCTATATGTGTGTGAGTACCTCACTGTTGACGACTTCCCAAATCCATGGCAGTCTACGGATGTCACAATTGGGGACATCCGTTGCAGATCTACTCAAACACCATCACGATGCTTAAGATAGAGTATAGTATTGAACAAATTACAATACTCTATATATATTACATTCTACCGTTTCTGACCTGTTACTGTTTTCCCTGAAGTTAGAAGGGAATGAGGAATTGGAGCAACACAAAGAACTTCGTAGGGTGACTTATTTCTGCCTCTGGCAAAAAGAGTCCAGAGACGGAATCCATTACCCTTTATTTGGATCAAAATTTCATATGTGTCAGAAACGGAGACTTTGAATATGAATACTGTGAACAGATTTTCCATTGTTCCCAGGATCATGCATATATCTGCCAGAATACGTTGCAACATTTAAATCATTGGCAATTACGATAATTGGAAGCTACAAAGAGATCAGATCTATTGAAGCGTAGCACGCGATTTGGAAAATACTAAAGGATTGAATATATTAGCGCACGTCAATATGAATAATAAAACCTAACGCCCATCCGAAAGGTAACATTACAGCATCACCTTAACTAAATTTGTGGGGTAAGCACCAAGACAGTAAGCTCAGGATCAATTATCAAGCAGCCCAAGGTTGGCCAACCATCGGTTACTCCTTACTGGAACATTGTGGTAGCTCTTCGACGCATTTCGGTACTTGTGACAAAGACCCAAATAAGGTCGTCGTTCCCTCTCTTGTTCCGTCTTTGACAATACTCAAATACATTGACAGATAATCGTTGAAAGTTTTAAATCCATTCTCGATTACCTCTTCAGTTCCCGCCAATGTCTTATCAGTGGTACCTTTTGACAGGTACCACATCAGCACCCCTGTGAATACGGCAATACCCAAAGTCAAGAAAACCATGAAATAATTCGGAAAGACTTCAGTCCATCTTCTTGTCCCAAGCGTTTCGAGCTTCTCATCAACGGCTGATAGTTTTTCCTCAAGAGCTTCGAACTTTTCATCACCAACTAATATCTTTTTCTCAAGAGATTTGAACTTTTCATCAAGCTTGCGTTCAAGACTGTTCATTTTTAACTCAGCTTCTTTAATAATCTTACCAAGAACTTCGAGCTCAGCACGCACATTCCCCGCCAATACATGAAGATTTGGAAACGTTCGAATCCCTCTAACGTGGTGTCCTGATTAGCAGGTTGGAGTATTTCTGAATGTTCTGTTTCTTCGTTATTCTGTGGAAAAGTTAGAGAAAATCTCCATAGGAGCGTTTAACAAAAACACTTACGTCAGATGATAGTGGCATGATTTTGATGCTCTTGTCTACCTGTAACTCTTGTCTACCTGTAAAAAAGTTGAGTTAGAATTGATGTTCCGATCGCTTGTCTTGAATTACCCACTTTTAGGCAGGCAGCTGTGTTGTGTTTTAGGTTTGACACAAAACCGGATGTCCGCTGCCGAAGAGCACGATTGGATGGAGGATGAACAAGAGGTCCAAATGACAAGGGCCACTCTTCCAAGGGACGAATGCTGCATCCGGTTTGGGTCCTCCATAGTTGCAGAGAAATCCGTAGTGAATCACCATAAAGAGCATCAAGACCTTAAGAACTGCACAATGAAAACAAACAACCCAGCAAATAGTAACATAGCAGATGAAATTGTACAAGTGATCCAACGTTTGCTTAAAGAAATAAAATACGGTGGATGAAAGCACGCATTCCACCATCGAGAAACGAGGCCAGTATGAAGATAAGAGTCAATAAGATGACAGAAATGTCGAATACCAGGAGGGTTTGACAACAATATCGATATCCGGTTTATCAAGGACTTTTTCGAAAGTTCATTCACTCTCAAGTCTTTCTTTTGATATCTATGGTTATCATTGATCCCATTGATTGTGTTTCTATAAGAGGAAATGAAGATGAAGATGAAGTTGAGACGCTGAATTATTTTAGTGATGCTACAGAACCCAAAAACTCCAACATGAGAGGCTGAGAGCGGCCACAATTTCCAATGTATGTTAGTTGCATTGAGATGTTATTGAAATCATGTAAATAAATCTCCGCTTCGGAACAGTGAGTTCTCAATTTCGCTTGCCCCCATTAGTATTTTTCAGTTTGCTCTTGGATTTGGCCAAAGTTAGAGAGCCTGCAGAACTACGACAGGCCAGGCAATCAATAGCAGTGACTATAGAGGTAGACCCAACACCGGCTTGTGATCTTGATTTCGCACGTAGATAATGAATCAGAATCTTGGATATCTGATATCTGACGCTATACAAGGAGCTTTGATAGCAGCCATAGAGCCTGTATTTATGTAGTATGTTTTATGAGGTATCAATGCAGGCAGCAGCAGCATCTGAACATCCCAGTCATCAGTATTGAAAGCAAAAGCAATGTTTCTCTACTTTTGACAAAACAAAAACCACGCATATATCAAAAGCGAACATTCTTTCAAAACGTATGATGGTCAGAGTCGTAGTATCGCAATTGTTCATGCCAATTTGGTCTCATAGGAAAGCTTCCAAACACGTTGTGCTTGACATCAGCATTCATTTTCTTCACTTGAACAACTTGGCCTACACCTGGAGTTTCAGAGTATTCCAAGAGGTCTAGTGCTAGTAGATTCTCGGCTTCGAATAGCTTCAGCCTGTGTAAACATATGAACCTCTTCAGATTAGGCACATTCTTCAGACGAATTGAAACATCTGTGGCGTAAACCTCTAACTTTGATAACATCGTGAAATCATGAATATTCAAATTTGGCTCGTGTTTTCCCATCATAATCCTTAAATATGAAAGCATAGGTGCATTAATGACGAGATTGAAGTCATATAACTCTTTATCGCCAATCATCAAAGAGGTCAAATTGGGTAATGACAAAGGAACTCCGTTGTTGTTAAAATGACTCAGGCAGTCGACTTTACAAATCTGGAGAAATTCTAATCTATCAGCAACTGAAATTATAGCATCTGTAATGTCAAGCTTCCCTGATTTCATGTTGATGAATGAAAGCCTGGTCAACTTGGGGTAGAGTTTCAAACTTTGAGTCAAGGTGCTGGCGTCAAATTCACTATTGAGACATTCAATGGTGAAGCACTCCAAGTCATCAGCTTTAATCACAGGTACTTTTCTTTTGAATAAAGTTAGTTGTAGGCACCTCAAAAATGGAAATTGGAGTTGCGTATCTGGGTGGTATTTGCTGATGTTCGTATAAAGTTCTCTCAAGTTGATCAAGTTTGCTCTGAACAACAGATCAGTGCGCGAGTAGATTGTCAGCTTCTCTATGGACTCAAGCATGGAGTACTCTGATTCAGAGAAACCATAGCTAGGTTCTAGAACTTCATACTGATCAAGCTCTACCTTTTTCAGCATCGGGACAAAGATATCTTTGATTTTTGGTAATGATCCTGAAATTTTGATCTTCAAAGAATGAAGAATCGGAGCATAAAGACCTATTATCTGGGAGCGAGAGTCGTCACAATCACACATCGAAAAAGTAAGATGCTTGCCATTGAAGGTAATTCCATTTGCTTCATACAAGGTTCCAATCTCTGCCTTTGGAATATTGATTCTCCTGTTCTTTAAAGTCAGCTTCCGTTTTTCGTTCACAATGAGGTCACTAATTGAGTGGCAGTCATAATCAATGGATTCTTGCAAGAACGCCGAACAGTCCCATAACCGAATTTTGTTAATATCTGTACAACGCATCAGCAGTTTCCCTAGTGCTGTACACTCTCTGAACTCTAGTGTTCTCACATTTTTGAAGGAAACTCTTGAGACATTAAATTCTAAGCCTTTCAATCCCACATATATCGAATCTTTTATCAATATGCTAGTGCTCTGATTCATGGAACGAATGAACTCCCCCAGAAAAGTGGATTTCTGTAGTTCGTACTCAAGAGAATTGTCAAGGTATGTGATTACAATATGGTTGATTGATCGTGAAGGTTTGCATAATGTGATCGTCCTATTCAACTCAGACGTATACGTTCCCTCCATATAGACAATGTTTATGATGCACTTGTTTGCACCATTATCAAATTGACGCAGTGTTACTGTTTGCCTTTCGTGCTTTGTCTCGACACCGTCGGGCAACACGTCTTGCACAATCCCAGCCAAGTCAATACCCAACAAGGTGATAAAGCATTCAAGAGATTCCACGTCCAAAAAGGTCATCAGATGGACCTGAAGCTCAAATGGTAGTTTCTCAAGCCACGTTTCAGATCCCTCGCCTTTCAGGTCAGTGCATCGAGCGGTGTCTAAAGGCACTGTCATCTTTTCAAGAAGAGCTCTTCTTTGGACACTTACGCTTCCCTTAAAGTAGAAACAATAGAAACTATCTGATCTGTACCTGTGCAGTGTACTCTACACTGTTAGAGTGAAATCTTTCCACAATTCACAATGACCATCAAGTGTCTGATTCACCTGAATTTTTGCCTGCGAAATGTCCAGGAATGAAGACTCGGCTGCATGAGAAGAATACCCCAACAGAGAACGATGAAATTCGAAACTCATGTTGAGGTCCGAGAATATTTCCAGACACTCTCACATAGACCTGCTATCGGATACCCAATACATCTGCATCCGCATCCGAGAATCAGGTGCGAATGTCAAAGGGATGGCTCAAGGACCGTCTATCCGCAAATTATATATATTTTGCACTTAGTGCGCTTCTTATGTATTGGGTCTATATGATATTGATTAACCAAAAACACTAAAAGTGAATTACGGAAGAATTATTTTATCTAACATTGCTTCTAGAAAGAAAATAGTTATACAGCATAGCATACATTTAATTTCGAAGAGATTTAATGAGGTGTGTGATTATCCAAATAATCCAAATATGCTGATACTCAAGAAGCCTCCTTTTAATTGAGACACTATTCTCTTGGTGACATTCAGGAACATTAAGCTGGCTAATGTCTTAGGATCCAAGAAATGTCTGTTCAAGCTCAGAATGTCCCTTACGATGCTAAAACTACTCTCTGCACTCATACTTGTAGCTGGAACAGCTAGGAAGATCTTTGGCACTAGAGCAAACTTAGGATAAGTAGCTCCTTGATTTCCAGAAAGCAAGTAAGTCCAAATCCGAGTATGCTGGTTTCTTTGGTCCAGCAAGATACATCATGAACTCTTGTGAGATCGTTCTCGTGCAGATGTGACAAAAGTCTGGCTCATAATTTCAAGTTCTTAGTCTTTGGCACAGCAATGCTTTTTGAGATTTCAACACCTTCAGGGGGTGGTAGGGCAGAGCTGTATGTCTCCAGTAATTCTTTCGTCTGTTCGATAATCAAGTTCACAGAGTCTGCATTGAGGTTGACCCTCAACACATCAGACTTCGCCTTGGGATCAAGAAGGAAAGCCACATAACTCAAATTGTTGGCATCCGCAAAGTTGTAGTACGTCAGAAGATTTCCCAAGGTTCAACTCCAGAAGTTCAAGTTCTTCCATCGTTAATGAGTGATCTTTAGCTTCTTCGCCGAGAAGGCTTTCAAACACGTCAATCATAGTGAGATACCTCAGCAAAACGTTCTCGATATTGCAGCAAGGAGATAAAAGGGATAGCATAAGTTCTTCGACGAACTTAAGAATATTCTGAGAGTCTCTAGCTCCTCCCGCCTACTCTTTGTTAGATACCACTGGATTTCTGACATGACAGTTCTATACTTTTTGCAGGTATCAATTTCTGACTGGTATTCAGAGTTCTTAATTTTTCCGATGAAGGCTATAATTTCAATTCTTCTGGAAACTGTGTAGTCCATCATTTTCATGGAACTCTTCCAACCGGTACCGCATCCAAGAGTACTGATCTTGATGTCTTCTCATCGAAAAACTCAGATCCTAACGGCTCCTTGAGCTTGGAGCTATACTTCACTGTTCGTAATAGCACTCTCACAGCAGAAATAGAAGTATCAAATGATGTATTTTCAATTCTTCTATCAGTTTCTGTGGTCACGAGGTATCCTTTAGCATCGATCTGCACTGGATTATCGCACTCGCTCATGTTACTCTCGTAAAAATCTTCATTAATATCACCTGTTCCAGCATTCAGAGAGTCAAACATCTCACATCAAACAATGCTTAGAGAATGGAACATAAACTTTCGCAACATTGTATCAGCATCAAATAAGGATTTAATCTTTGAATCCTGAGTTTCCTCAAAAGGATTTGGATCTGGCTTTGGTGAGGAGTAGTTGCTATTACGAATTAAACATTGCAGCTCAGAAGACAATCTCCCGTCATGAGAAGCAGAAACAGAGAGTAGTTTGTGGTGTATGTTAAAGTCCTTCAGAATCTGGAAGATCTGCCTTCCTAGAGTAGACTTTTGGTAATCAGAGTCCACAGGAAGAAACTTCAAGATAAACTCCCCATATTCAAAATCTGGAGAAGCGTAGTGGCACACGACAGATAGGTATTGGCTCTGTGGCGTGGAAGTCCGAGCATCAATAGATATAGAAACAGCGTCAGCAAGAAACAGCGTCAGCAAGAGCCAGCTCATTCAGTAACTGCTGCTCAACCTCTTCTGCCCAGCCGTTGAATACGGATAAATTAGTTCTGTGCTTCAGCAATAATGACTTTGGTGCATTCAATAATTGCAACATCTTACGTAGATGACGGTTTTCTATTAACACAAAAGGTAAGTTTCCACCAAGAAATATTTTCATATACTCATTTTCAACCTGTATTAAATTTCTCCTCTTTTTGCGTCTTCAATCTCCCGCCAAAATCTGTTGTGTTCAAAGGCTTCAAGGACAACCTCTTGGACTTAATCAGAGCCAAGCTTTTGAGGTTTTGTCTGCGTCAGTGACAATGCTATTGCCTGCTCATCCGCCAAACTGACAGTATCTGAATAGATTCCATGAACCTCAAGATGTGCCTTCATGTTTGAGGGGCTACCCTGAAGCTTAGAAGTGTAAAAAGTTTGACCATAATATGAGAACTGGCAAATTATGCGGACTTCTTCATAACAAAATCCTCTCGTATAGAAATCTCTTCTTTTTCTGGGCCTCTGTTAGAACCTCAGCAGTTAATTCACCTCTTTCTTGCAAAAACTTCTCTAAAGTTTCATATACTTCGACTCCAGAATATTCACCAAAAACACTAGCAAAGTAGTCTGTCAACAAGGTCCGACCAGTTTTGAGATCTATGGGATAGTAGATGGGCGCGCAGGAGGATATGTCGGCATGGTAAAAAATATGACCTGTAAAACTCACATGATTCTCACTTCTAGACTGGAAACAGTATCTGGCCTCTCAGATATATCAACAAATTCCATAAACGATCCATCTGGATCATCCCTCAAGCTCAGACTGACAAAAGACGTCTTGAATCCATCCGCAGTTCATTACGAAAGTCACAATTGCGGGCATCCGTTGTAGTTCATAATACTATGCACTATGTAGTTGTGTATGTACTCTCATGACATGTTTCTAGCTTTTTCGATTTGAGTGACTCCTCTTCATTGAGCAACGACGGCTGTGGCGTAAGGCATCAGATCGCAATTCCCTTTCCACTGTTCAATGGTTACGTAATTCAGAAAACTGGTTTGAGCAGCACGATAAGCGCAGACAGCTTTTTGTGTCATCAGAGGAGGTCAGAACTTCTTCATCACGAAACACTCATTCTCTTTATGGCTTGTGCAATACCATTGCAAAACAGAGCAACAATTTCAACATGGATGAGAAAGCTTTCGAAATTTTTGAGGGCAAGTGGAAGACTTTATTCCGATTCACCAAGCATCTCAGCACAGTAAGAGATAATCTCACACAAGACGAAGTAAGCTCTTTTTCTGATTTTACGTCGCAAGTTGGGGAGCTTACCACCAGAACTACTGAGATCCGCACAAAGTATTTCGGGCAAGCTGAACCAGGGTGGTTAGCGTCAGGCTAGTCTCTAATTTGCCAGCTTTTTTCTTCTTGGATAACACCGATTCCCCTATTTTTCTTTGATAGAATACAACAAGCACACCAGAAAAGTTGTACCAGAGCAGATGGTATATTCGAACGTCCTCAAGAAATCGGGCGGGACAAGTTTTATTCATGGCTTTCGGTCGTTACACTGTTTTTGTTCACAGCTTTCACAGGGCTGCTCCTGTGAGTACAATCTCTTGATAAAGACCTTATGAGTGTTGTGATCGAATTTGATTCTCAAGTACTTCCCAAAAATATCATGTGCACACATAGAGGTTCGAGCTACAATTTTCTATCTTCAATCTTCTCCAGAGAGATTTGGGCTATCAGAGATTTTGAAGGGTTATTCATGTGAACCGTCTTAATATCCTGTTTACACTTATATAGCAATTTGAGTGATTTTGATAACGGCTTCCAGGTATATCGGAGCTGGTTTTCGTGAATTTGAATCCGGATAAGAAATATCTTTCTCGATCAATATACTGGGAAGCTATGTTAACTCTGAACTACGTTGGGGATTTGCCTTTAGTTACAAGTTATCCCTTATGCGATAACTCAATGTATTGATGTCCATTCTTAATATAAAGTTCTCAAACTCTTGTTGGCAGTTGATCATTCGGTTCACCACGAAATTCATTCTTCTTGTTGTCCCTCAGCCCCCTCCGGTATTGGTGCCTTGATGAGCAAATACATAAGAAACCAAGAACTGTAGTAAATGCTCCAAGGAAGCAATATGACAATTTTAGAAAGAGTAAAAGTAGAACGAAGGTGGTAATCAAAACCAGGAAACCAATTGCAATGATACTCGAGATTTCCTTGGGATGAACCACCTCAGCAACGTGACATGGTTCTGTACGGGAAATGGCATTCGTGAAGTTCGTGGCGGTGGAGGTGGTGGAGATAGCGGCCTCTGAAGATTCAGGGAAGAAGTTGTAGAACGCAGCGATGCCGGCACATGAGGTATAGAACAACAGACATAAAGCCAAAAGGAGTTTATAGAATTCCACTTGTGACATTGTATTGGGATAAAGTGTAACTTGGCTTGCACGGATGCAACTTGATGAATGCAGCTGAGTGACTCGATAGATGATCAGACCAGGAAAATTCTTCACACTCAACCATGCCAGCCTATACCATTGAGTTTCTTCTGGGCCACAAACTTGTCGCTGAAATTCCGTAATACTTGACAAATTGTTTTGAAAGGTCCGGCTAATCTCTGAAAGGAAATTGCTGCCCTCATCGTCGAGTTGGGGATTCAGCGCAATGAGATTCTCGACAATACCGAGAATGCGCCTCGTCTTCGTTCTGATATCTATCAATGATTCTTCGCTCATGATGAAGGTTCAGGGTTTCAGCATTTGCCAGATTGTTATTTGCTTCAGTTGGTTTTTCAACATCCTTTCCCATTCTATGGAATGGTGCTTTTGTGGTAAATTCTGAGCTTATTCGGTGACACAAAAAGCCGTTCTTATCGCGCTGCGCAAACCAGGTTTGAATGATTACATAAAACACGCCGTAGACGGGTCGCCAGATTTCTCAGCGCAACAGTCAACTGCTCTCTTCGGTCATCTGTTCACTTTCGCTATTACTAAATCTAGATTTCTGTTCCCCTTCCAGATTGCACTGAGAATATACTAACCAGTGAGAATATGGAATCCACCGTATGTATTATGGAAAGGATCAACCGTACTCTTGTATTGTCTTGGCCTTTCTGCGGCAGTCATAATTGTTCTCACGAAGCAATACTTCAGGGCGTTATCAACAAAAATCATTTATCTCCTCCTCTACTTGAGATTTTAAGCCATGGTGTCCAATATGAAATACTTAAAAGTACCACCTCGAAATCCCAAAGGTCCACTAGGACTACCAACGGAACTCATCATAAAAATAATGACACATCTTGACCGTGTGGGTTTGGAATCATTATCGGAATTGGTCCATATTCCACTTGCAGGGGTTGTGCAATATATTTATGGCCCCAATGTGGTATCTCCCAGGGAGCCCAGAGGGATGAGATCAATGCCTCTATGTGATCTGAGTGATAACCGTTCCGTCATCAACATTGTTGATATTGTTGGAATGGAGTTACAGGACGACACGCTCATCTCAGAGATGTGCCAAGCACTCTCAGAGTCTATAAATCACATTACTATTTCGCAGATTGGAATATCACCGTTTAATTATGACTTTGTAAACGGCAAAAAGAACAGGATCTTCAGACTCATCAACTCATTACCAGACTCTTCCCATATCGTCATTAAGGATTCTGAATTTGTTGGACTTAATGATGGTGATATTGACCTTGGTCGCATATCGTTCAAGAAGATAGGGTTCCTGAAACTACAGAGGTGTGGTTTCAGAGGTGGGACAGAGTTAGAGATCGAGAACATTGGTAGATTGCGGCTGATGAATTTTCCGAATGTGATGATTGACAATATTGACTTGGCAGGTGGTAATATGAATGCGTTCTATGTCTGGGGCGATGCAGTGAAGTTGGATACTAGAACAATACACACTCAAGAACTCGGAATTTTTGGAGGTCTAGATCTTCAAAATGTCAAATTCATGGGAACTTGTGCCGTCTTTTCATCTCTATCTCCAGAGTTTTCATTTAGCGTTAAGGGATTTGATGCTCCTAACCTGCATGAGCTAAAGATTGTTATTGCAGATAAGGAATCGCTGCCACCCATGAACATTAATGCACCCCTACTGGACAAGGTTACATGGTCATACTATCCTGGTACTGGTGATACGCGAGACGCTCTACAATATGAAGAAGAGGATTTCATATTTCTTCGAGATATCAGAGAGCTGGAGCTAAGTCACTTTTTTCAGCTTCTGCATAAGATCGATCTTCCTCGATTAACAAAGCTTTGCTTGGAATGCGATGAAGAGGCCGCAGACGTGGAAAGGGAGTTTCCTTCCTTAAAAGAGCTGGTGATATTCCTAAGCTTTTGTCCTGAAGTGGTTCCGCTGATCAAGGCTGAGAATCTTGAGAGTCTCGAGATAACAGTTGGGAGGCAATTCAGGATAGATTCTATTATTCCTACGATTCGGCGATATCCTAAACTGGAAAATTTTTCTTTCAGGAATTGTGGATGCTCGTTCTTAACTAGGAGAAGAGTCGAGATAATGATTTATTGGATGCGATGGCGCACTCCTTGCAACTTGAAAGAAGTACGTTGTGGAAAGTCGAATCTTGAGTGTTTTAATTGCTTTTGGGGTTTTTTTGGATTTTGAGGGGACGCGTCTATGGCCTATTACAGGTGTGTTTGTTCTATATCCCTGTAGCCTCTGAGCTCCGTCGTTTGATCTTTGCCCTCCGTCCTATAGAAGCTTATTGATAGAAAAACTACCAGAAATGTGCTAGCAAATAGCCAGGTCGCCTACCAGGTGTAGGGATAATTTTAATGAAGTACTAACTCTAACTCTGTGAGCCTTTCTTCTTCAACAAAATTGGGCTTATATTCCAGGCATCGATTAGTGCATAGATATTTGATACGGCTTGTGTAACTGATAATATTACGTTCATCTAGTTTGATATCTTTTTAGTCTATTCTGCTTATGTGGTCTCGTGAGTGACGCGTCCCACACGCACGCGTTACATCTTTTTGGTAGGAGTACACCGATGAGGCAGTGCGAAGAGTCGACAAGTTCAACTAACGATCATGACCTCACACATGAATTCGCGATCTTCATACCGAAGAAGAAGAAGAATCGACCAAGGCCGCAGGTGTTGAGGCTTGTGCCTCGTGAAAAGTCCAAGAGACAAAGGCAACATTATGACTACAAACTAAGAATGGAGGCTCAGATACAGAGTATCCATCAATGGCCAAGAGACCTAAGAAGGTTGAGGTCTCAGCTGATATTTTCACAGCGGAGGAATCTGAAGATGATCTTGAGAATGAACCGGAGGATAATACAACCCACTGTGAAGATCATGACTGATACAATGGAACCAAGTGTTCTCATCGAACATCCAAGAGATTTCTCTAACAGCGGCTGACTTCCCAATAGATGCTCTTCGTTCTTCCAACAATTCTTGCAAATATGTCATCATGCTTAGGGGAGATCTCACGTAAATCCTTAACTACTGGGAAATAATATTTATAACGTCACGAAATTGTAACAGATTTTTGTTAACTATAGGCAAAATTTTATAACAATTGGTCAGAGCGAAAATTTGAGTGGGTAGATTTATTTTATAACGGGGTGAGAGGGTGGTGATAGTATAAACCCGAATATTGTTATAAATGTCAAAACCAGGTGAAGAGTTGATATAAAAGACTAAGAAACAAAATACGCAAAATCGAGGCCAAATAAGTGACTAAAAAGCTATCTCTGGGCCAATTGACTCTGAAATACGCACCAGCGATACTGAATTACCACAATTCCTCTCCGCTGAAGATGGAAATGGCGATTTTCTGCGTGACCTTGAGGAGGAAGATCATACCGACGCTGAAAACCTCTCTAACCAATGGACAGATCATAAAGAATCATGGGATATTGATAGTTATCACTCTTTTTCATTAGTGAGTGATCTTGAAGAGAATAGTATTGGGTATGATGATTACATGGAGGACGAATCGAGTAATTTCGAAAGTGAATTTGAAGAAGCGAATGTATTATTGAAGAATTTGATAACCTTTCTTTGGATGATACAAACGAAGAGAATTGGAAGGAAGAAATTGAAAATTATCTCATTTATGTTGAACGTATTATAGGCGATAGCCAGGATGAGGATGATGAAGAGGAAAGGAACCAAATCGAAAGAGAGTTCTTGATTGAGCGCCTCAGAATAGCTCGAGAAGACTCTATCTATCCCATGAATAGGAAGAACTATCTAATTAGAGAGGATCTGATCTCTCCGAGAGATGGATCAACGCCTTGGATGATTCTGTGGAGTTCAAAGAATGAAGGAGGTTTCCTTGCTGTCTTGGGTGTGACCCCAACATTGCTCGAAGAAGAACTGCTACCACAATTCACTCGGGTATTTAGTACACGTACATTCCGCGAGATGACGTTGACAGCGTAGCAATCCCAAGACCACACCGTCGCATCTTTAGAGCTCCACACCACGCCCTAGCTTTAATCCTCCACTGCCCTACTAGTAAGACCAGTCTTGAAGCGATTTGCATGCTACTTGGCTCAACACCAACTTCAACACAAAGATATATTGACTTCTCACTCGAAATCTTGGAAGAGGTTTTTGAAGAAGACCTTGTTCTTTCTAAAATGCCCGCCTTTGACGTAGGAACGCCGTCAATTTGGGATATGCAGTACTCGTTTTCAACCTGTATTAAATTTCTCCTCTTTTTGCGTCTTCAATCTCCCGCCAAAATCTGTTGTGTCCAAAGGCTTCAAGGACAACCTCTTGGACTTCATCAGAGCCAAATTTTTGAGGTTTTGTCTGCGTCAGTGACAATGCTATTGCCTGCTCATCCGCCAAACTGAAAGCATCTGAATAGATTCCATGAACCTCAAGATGTGCCTTCAAGATGTGCCTTCATGTTTGAGCGGCTATCCTGAAGCTAGGAAGTGTAAGAAGTTTGACCATAATATGAGAACTGGCAAATTATGCGGACTTCTTCATAACAAAATCCTCTCGTATAGAAATCTCTTCTTTTTCTGGGCCTCTGTTAGAACCTCAGCAGTTAATTCACCTCTTTCTTGCAAAAACTTCTCTAAAGTTTCATATACTTCGACTCCAGAATATTCACCAAAAACACTAGCAAAGTAGTCTGTCAACAAGGTCCGACCAGTTTTGAGATCTATGGGATAGTAGATGGGTGCGCAGGAGGACTACCAGACAGGATCGTGACGAGTAGTGAAAATATAACAATCAACTCCGCAATTGATTACGGATGTCACAATTGGCGACATCCGTTGCAGGTCTATCGTCGACGGATCTCGCTGATAGTGTTAATTAATCTGGAATGATTTTATTCAGCGAGTTATATAGTATTATATTTGTCGAATAATTGGAGGTTCAAAATTTAGGTTCCAATGGCCTCGAATAATCAAATATGGCTCATTCGATCCCATCCCCATATAATCAGCCCATTAGCAGATAAATAAATGTCCCTCCCTACCAAGGATAGCTATCCTCCATCGTCCATCCTTTGCGCTCCTGCTCCTCCCATTTCTCCTTCAAGTATGGAAGCACAACATTGCAGAACTTGCTGTACCCTCTGTACTCTTTGACATCGTCACTCCATGACTCGATACCCTTGTACAGCCTCTCGGGGATTCCTCTCTCCTCTGCCAACTGTGTCAACGGATGGAAGTAAGTTCTGATGGTAAACACAACAGCCCCACTAATTGGCAACCGACGAACACTCTGTCTCTCTGATCTGTAGTAGATCTGGCTGATATTGGTAGCGGCATCAGCTGTGTTCCAACCAACGTTAGGAGAGTCTTCAGGCCCGATACTCACGGACCAGTCCAAATGGGGATCCGTCTGGACAAAGTAGTTGTTTCTCACAACTGGAGCTTCAGGTGTCAGCCTGTAGAAGAACTTCTCCATACCTTTCTTCAAGTGAGTATCGTACTTTGGTACTTCTCCTGAAGTGTGGATGTAAGACAGTGGCGTGTTCACCTTGTCTTTCAACCTCCAGAACCCAGCAAGCATAATGGCACCTCCTTTCAGCCAGTACTGGGAATCTGGTTGCTCAACCATAATGGCTATATCATCTTGTAAAAGCTGAGCCGCAATCAACATCGGATCGATCTCAGGATTCACAGTGTTGAACTCTTCACCGGTAGCCAAGATCTTGATCCCCTCCGGCGTCTGCTGGAACAGCGAAGGATACCTTGCTGGTAGATACTTTCTCAACTCGGCAATACACTCCATAGCTCCCGCTCTGGCTTCAGGTAACGTTCCATACACTTCTGTGCCCATCTCTTTGATTCTCTTCTGCTTCAGACGGTGATACTTCAACCACTCGTTATCTAACTCGATCCATTCGTTCACATCCATGTTACGAATCCCCATCGTGACATTATACTTCTGTTTGAATGCCCTGTACGGTAATGGCGGTGTGGTATATACATCCCAGTTCTTGTACGGTGCTGGCACAGGCAACACATAGTCCTCTGGTGTCCAACTCCCTGGTGTTCTCGACTTGTTGTTGGCAAGTTTCGCAGGCAAAGGCTTGATACCCTTCGGCTTCAACTGGTAACAATAAGCACCACTGCTGATAAGTCCAGTGAGTATGATCCCGATCAGTACCACAAGGCTGTAATTGTTCTGTAATGCCACGCTTAGCGATTCGGCCAACCCTACGATGAGTCCCATTCTAATGTGCTGTTTCCCCTTTCTTGGTATATCCACACACAATCATGATGCGCTTCTCGATCAGAATAAGACATTTGGCCTTGTTTATATATCTCTCTATCCCAGTTGTAAAAACGATCTTCATCTGTATCTTATAACCAAAACCGGATAAAATGACCACACGTTAGACACACATCGCAGGCGGTGTGTGGATGTGCATTGGCGTATAACGATTCCTGCTTCGGGAAAGTTGATGCACCGCTGTATCAAGCGAAATATAGCCTGATGATACGTCTGCGCTCAAGAAGTCTCGAATGGTGCACCTTAAACCGGCCCCTGATATATACGTATAAAGTATTGCTTTTTTACCTTACGATCCAAGATCTGTAACAATCGATGGCAACAGCTACTACTACTACTACTACAACTACTACTACTAATACTACAATCAACAAAAGAACTAAAAATCATCAAATTGTCATACCTATAAAAACCATAAGATCCCTTTCCGCCTCCAACATAGAAGAACCTAAAACCGAAATCAATCAAAAAAAATAAAGACAATAAACAAAAATTTCACTCGA
>PPLH03000033.1:0-117799 GCA_003706445.3 Williopsis mrakii
TTCTTACTCTTTCTCTTTTTTTTTTTTGCCCCTTTTTCTTGTCTGTTTTTTTTTTTTTTTTTTTTTTTTGCCGTCGTTGTTGTTCTGTTTTATTTGCCTCCCCTCCCATCAGTAGTAAGTTCGATGAAAATTTTGACCCAATCGACTTCCGACCAGACGTCATGTGACAGAGCACCACCAGTCCCCCCGGATATTCACCTTTTTACCTCTGGTGCTTTACGGCCACCGCCACCGCCTTCCCCCCCCCCGTGGCCTGGGCCTTCCAAAGCCATACGCTCCCGTTTTGGTCTCATTTGTTGATCCTTTGCAGTCTCTAAGTAAATAAAGGGGGAGGGAACATCTCTCTTTAATACCCACAAAAAGCGAGTTACAGCTTGTGAATTTACACCACATAAAGGAGCAATCATTGTTCTACAAATGAAGAAGCCGATACCCAGAGCCAACAATGCGCGTATAGCTAGTCTTTTCTCCACAATGGCAACGCTACCTCGTCTGGTAACATCGTTGCCATTAGGACTATTCACCCGTGATGAGGTGCATCTGGAGAAACATACACCTTTGACACCACAGGAGTACTGGTGGTACCTGTTAATATCGGCCTTTTTGGTTTTCGCAGGAGGTGTCTTTGCCGGGTTGACCTTGGGTTTAATGGGCCAGGATGAGGTGTATCTCAAAGTCATTGCCACTTCTGGTGATCCATCAGAACAGCGCAATTCTAAGAAAGTGCTCCAGTTGATCGACCATGGTAAACACTGGGTCCTCGTTACACTACTGCTCTCAAATGTCATCACAAATGAAACTTTACCTATTGTTTTGGATCGAGTGCTTGGTGGTGGTTGGCCCGCCGTTGTGAGCTCCACTGCCGCTATTGTGATATTTGGTGAAGTGATTCCACAGTCAGTCTGTGTGCGTTATGGCCTACAAATCGGTGCATTCTTCACCCCGTTTGTGCTTGCGCTGATGTATCTTATGTATCCATTGGCTTATCCAATCGCCATGCTCTTGGATAAGATTCTGGGTGAGGACCACGGGACGATGTATAAGAAGTCTGGTCTTAAGACTCTTGTCACTTTGCATAGAACTATGGGTGTCGAGAGATTGAACAGTGATGAAGTGACCATTATCAGCGCTGTGTTGGATTTGAAGGAGAAGAAAGTTTCTGATATCATGACTCCTATGAAGAATGTGTTTACGATGAGTTCTGATGCCATATTGGACGAGAAAACTGTTGAGGAAATCTTCAACTCCGGATTCTCCAGAATCCCTATCCATTTGCCACATGAGCCAAAGAACTTCATCGGTATGCTCTTGGTCCGTGTCTTGATTTCCTACGACCCAGAAGACTCCCTTCCTGTCTCTTCATTCCCATTGGCGACACTGCCAGAAACTCCTCCTGATACCTCATGTTTAAACATCTTGAACTACTTTCAAGAGGGTAAGTCTCATATGGTTGTCGTCAGCGAACGTCCTGGTGACTCTGAAGGCGGTATCGGTGTCTTGACCCTTGAAGATGTCATTGAGGAGCTAATCGGAGAGGAGATTGTTGATGAGTCCGATGTCTTCATCGACATTGACAGAAACATCAAACGCGTTGAACCGGGTCCTCTGGCCAAGAGACATTTGACACAGTACTTGCACTCTCTCTACAACTCGAATAACAAAGCTCCTACGGATGGTGAATTTGAGGCTACACAAGAACAACAGAGTACACCAATACAATTCAAACCTAGCAATTTGGCCTCAAACCCCTTGGAGACAACAAAATCATTTGTCACTATCAAGAAGCAGCAACAGCCGCAACCGAAGAGACAGGCTTCTTCGCTAAGGTTTGATTACGAAGATGATCCGCCATTTTCGGATGACACTGTCAATGCCCCACTGTTGGCCAGCGAGGAAACGCCTTTGCCTAGATCCCACTCACCGAACTACGGGACCAATAGCGTCACTGGAAGGGGAGGCGTCAATAGACCAGGGTCGTATCAGAAGCCTTTACCGACGTATTCAAACCGTGGTTCGTTTGACTTGAATGAACCTAATGGCAAAATTTTAGACGGAGTACAAGGGACGCATGCAATGTTTTTATCCAAGAACCGCTCCGGCTCTATCGAAAACACGGAACAACATAGCTTCAGAACCGGTGGTATCATTGAAAGCGTTGTTAACGTTCAAGGCGTCTCCAAGACGATCATCGAGAGCAGGCCGGATGATGAAGATGAAGCTGAGACGCACGCCCTATTGATAAATACCGGGGTGGAGTCACATAGTATGAGGACCAATCGCAGGCTGTCCAGGGTTTCGTATACTTAGAGATTGAATATTGATTTAAAATGTTGTTGCAATGCATGGAGTTATTATTTTTAAAATGATCGTCGTTATTTTCGAGCTGTTCGTCTGTTGTTGTTCAGAAGAGTCATCGGCACTTCTTTTGTTATCCGGCCGTAGTCCTAAAGAGGGAATTATCGCGAAATCTTTCAGGGGAGAAGCGGTGACAAGGAGCGAAAGCCAAAGCGAAAGCCCAAGGAAACGGAGAAGAACAAGAACAAGAGAAAGAGATTGCTGGTTAGGTGACCAAGTGGGCAAACTAAGGGGAGACCCCCACAGGAAGAAAGGAAAGGAAAGAAAACGACACAATGCCACAAGAATCAATGGACCATCTGGATGTGGGACAGCTCGCAATAAGGAACACCTCGTCACACACATCGCAACATTCGAGACAGCCTGTACGCACATCGTCAGCGCAGTCGCTAACTTCGTCACAATCTGCTGATGGACACCATAAGGGCCTGTTCCACCACACGAAGAACAAACTGAAGATGCTCAACAAGAAGGAGGACTCGAAGGACCAGAAGCTGACCCCAAAGACATCGAGAAACTCGCTGTTCTCCTCCAAGCCGAGCTCCCGCTCTCCAACACTCGTGAATCCGAGTCCGCAGGTATCGCATGAACACTTGGACGACGTGAAGCGGAAGACGTTGGGACTAAAGCGTTTCTTCAAGAAGGTGGCAAAGAAGGAAGAGCCAAAGAAGGAGGCCCCCGCCGTATCCAATGAGAAGCAGAAACCAAAGAGCTCCATCGCTAAATTTATCAACACGTTAAGTCCCTCGCAGAGCGCTTCCACCGGGAACTCGAAGCTCTTGTTTGGTACGGATAACGCTTCAGAGTTGATTGAAAAGTACGGTATACCTGGGAAAGTGCTAGGTGAAGGTGCCGGTGGCTCTGTCAGTGTTGTGAAACGTAGTGATGGGAAACTCTACGCGGTGAAGAAGTTTAGGCCAAAGAATGAAAGGGAAACGGAAGCTGATTATTCGAAAAAAGTCACCAGTGAGTTCTGTATCGGATCAACGCTGCATCATCAGAATGTCATTGAAACCCTTGACATGTTACAAGAAGGGCTCAACTTTTTGGTGGTGATGGAGTTTGCTCCGTATGATTTCTTCACCATCGTGATGAGTGGTCTAATGACCAAGCATGAGATTCATTGTTGCTTCAAACAGATCATGAACGGTACGGCATATCTACACTCTATGGGTCTGGCTCATCGTGACCTAAAATTGGATAACTGTGTTGTTACGAAATCTGGAATCATAAAGTTGATCGATTTCGGTTCAGCAGTTGTGTTCAAGTATCCATATGAAACAGAGATCGTTAAAGCAAAGGGTGTTGTTGGTTCAGATCCTTATTTGGCTCCAGAAGTGTTAGTGGAGCGCTATTATGACCCAAGACCTCTGGACATTTGGTCAATTGCTATAATGTTTTGCTGTATGACTCTGAGAAGGTTCCCATGGAAAGCTCCAAAGCAATCAGATAACTCCTTCAAGCTATTTTCCATGGTACCTGAACCCAACGCTGAGAATCCAGATCACAAATCAAGATCAAAAGGTCAATATAGGCTATTGAGACTTTTACCACATGCATCTAGACCCCTCATCGGGAAGATGCTTGAACTCAATCCGCTGGATAGAGCCACCTTGGAGCATATCTATAGTGATCCGTGGTTTGATTCCATTGAAGTTTGTAACGCCGCTGAAAATGGAGAATTGGAGAAACAACCTGAAACGCATACACATCATTTGATAACAGAAGATGAGTTGACTGAATTACAGAAACGGAAAGAGGAAGAGAAGAAGAGCAAGGGAAGCACAGTGGACACAGCGCCTACAGTTAAAGTTGAAGGGTGATGTGCTGCTTTAAATGAAACTATTATTCATTACGACTTGATACACATATGACAAGAACATATCGTCCATCAGTAAAAGTGACCTCTGAACACAAGTCACCTCATCATTAGCTAACTAATAAACACGTAGACGATCGTCCCAGTCCACCTCCTTCCTGTGCCCGAATTTTACCTTTTACACGTCGAATTAACTATCCATATAGCAGAGGGCTGCACTTCGAATTCCTCTGTAATTTATTCTAGCATGTGCGTGAATTTCAAAGCTTTGCTAGGCATTCCCATGCATTAGAGATTCATCTCTTGCCTTCGAATATGTGAGTTTTATCGTCTATCAATGAGGTACGGAAATCCAAAATTACCCAGCACTGTTTTCTTACCCCTATCCATTTGATCTTGAAACGCCGCACTTCAAGCTTCAAAGCTTATATGCCGCAAGAAATTGCAGTGGTAAAATTGAATAAGCAGACATAGGAGTTTTCCTGTTGATGGTCTCAGATATACGAATTACTCATCGCTAAAATGATTGTGCTGAGCACTGAGTCAGACCTGAGAATCACTATTTAACGTACATGTCTGCAAATTTCAGATGTCTCTTCTCTGTGGAATTACCTTCTTCTCCTTGGCGCACGAAATCATGATCGATGTATAGTCCCTTCAAGCTCGGTTGGATCATGAAAGGAATCTCTAAAATGTGCCCAGCGAAGCAAACAATAAGATGGGCAAAGGGCTACTTCACTTAGGTTCTGGAGTCTTAAGGCGGAATGTCAGAGCTACAGAGAACAGGTTCTCTAGATGAATGGTAAATCTGAAGAGCATGTATTTCTATTGATTCAGAATCACAATTTGATATAAAATCTAGACGACTTCGGACTTCGGAACACATAACTTCATGACATTTTCTGTGAACGACTGAAAACTGTTTTTGAAATATCCCAAATTGCCCTTCTGGACTCTACAAGTGGATACAAAATAACAAAACCGAAAGATCCAAAGAGCCAGATGAACATGATAACACAGACGAGAGTCAAGAATCCAGTGGAAAATATGTATGGTGCTGCACTCAATGGGATTGGGATAGCGAAAAGGAAAATAGAAAGTAGAACTATCGTAGCGATGGTATATTTCTTATACTGTGCATCCAGGAGGCGGAAATCCAGCTCATGTCCATGAGGCAACCCATCGTCCTCATCAGTAATTGAGTCTAGATCAACATCTTTCGCTTGAAACTGGTCTTTAGAATTCAGCTCTGGTTTCTCATCTTCATTGAAGTTGTTCAACTCTGAATTCAGCTCCAGCTGTTTCTTTCCTTGTGCGATCTCCAAGTGTTCAGCAAGGATAGTTCTATTTCTTGTCGACTCAAAGTCGAACTTTGCCGGTTTGATTAGTCCCGATACAATAGCGATAGCCCCTCCAAGCACAATAGCTGCAGCATTGCCTGCAAATGAAACATATGTGGTGGACAGCGTAGAGACGGTGATCTGACCTTCAAGCCCTTTGCATGTTACAAGCCAGACAACTAAGGCCAGTAACATTCCACCAATGGACCCACCGACCGCACCAAAAGTATTCAAATCTTTCCACAAGAATGAGAGGGCGATTGGAAAAACACCAGATGCAGTGGAAACACCAAGGAAGTTAAATAACCAACCCATTGAGATCCCAATTGCATGGAATATAGAAGCCAAAGCAGAAGCATATAGAAACCAAAGAAAAACGCCAACTCTAGCAGAATTCACAACTTCATGAGGTTTAGCACTTGGCTTTATGTACTTCTTATAAACATCATATGAGATCAAAGTGGATGAAGCGATTAATTCACCAGAGAAAGATGAAGTCACAGAGAGGAATACCATAAGCAAGATCAAGGTGGATCCTGCTTTGCCCAAGAGGTATTGAGCGGCAGCCACGGCAGCAAGACCAGAGCTTACCTCCTCAGATGTCAAAACTGGGAAGTCAGGATACATTGACAAAGCTCTGGCGCCCAATCCTAGAGTTAGGCCCATGGTGCATGGAATGATGAACCAGCAACAAGCAGCAGTGAAGTAGGAAGAAGAAATTGACTTATCCTTCGAGGCGATAGCACGGGACCAATATGCCTGATCGCAATTAACGAGACCAAAACCTGTGATAACCGACTGAACAGCAAAGATCGCACCGTTCTTCGATCTAAAAGTGAGGTATGAACCATGATAATTACCCTCTATTGGGTAAATTTTAGCAACTTCTGTTAGCAGGTCAACCATCTTTCCCGGAGATCCAATTTTTGAAGAGTCCCCGGCATAGACAACGAATGCAAATATCAAGATAAAGATCAAAAGGATGAAAGTGTGGATAGCATCAGCAATGAACGTAGCTCTTAGCCCACCAAAAAACACATATATGGCACAGACGAAGGAGATCAACCAGATAGAAGCATAGTAATTAACACCACTCACAGCAGAGACAACTGAAGAACCACCTAAGAGGATGCACGCAGAAACAACGGAGTTACACACAAAGGCACACCATAAAAAAGCCAGATGACCAGGGGTGCCATATCTGAAGTATCCCATCTCTGGGAAAGTTGTCACTAAGTTCGCATTGGCCTTCACCTTCGCAGCGATTATGGAGAATACACCAACCTGGGCTAAGCCTCCAATAGCATAATAATAAGAACCATTTATACCCAAATTATAAGACTGAGTGGCACTCTGTAACAATGTCAAAGACCACGTCCATGAGGATACGATACCGCAACAGATCAATCCAAAGGGAACATTTCTCGATGAGGCAGTGAACTCATCAACACTATCAGAATGCGTTTTTGTATATTTGTTCTGTATCCATGTGATGACGTTCATCAACACTGCAAAGAAGACGCCAAGCCCGATGATGACCGCATAACCAGCGCCTTGTGGTAGATTCGGTTCCATAATAATTGCAAAAGTGCTTCTGACAGCTTGATAGTTTCTACATCTCATGGCCCAGTTAGAGAATAAGGTGAGTCTTAATTTCATTTATAGTGAATCTAAAGCCGATTAAGTTATGAAGTGAATGCGTTCAGTCAAAGCCATGATTGTGGAATATCGCAGCTAGAAGGTATACATATGTCAACTGTGATGTTGCCGTACGAATCCAGGCCTGTGATTGGTACAATCCATAATTTCATTCTCATTGATCTTCTACTATTAGCCAGATATCGTTTTGTGGAAGTCGAATGTGGCTCACTAAGGGCGGAAGTATTCTTCCTTTGGAAGAGTAAGCGATCATATGAGAAAATAGATCTCGGCGATTACACCGTTCGCCACAGAATCTCAGGTACCCCATGCGCCGCTTGCTGCCTTCGGCTCGAATCACACGAATTTTTAGAAGAATATGTCGTTCCTGAGTATATATATGATGATAATAGTGTCTAGTAAAGTTATAGAGACGAGGGAATACTATAGGAAAGTGATCATCTCTGTTATGAAAATTTAACCAGATTATTAGTTTATATTAAAAGACCTAAACTTTATTGGAGATTAATTGTAATGGTTATGATTTTCAAGGGTCACCTTCAACTGTGCCATGACACATACCCCGCAACCTCATACGCTTGTGTGCTCCAAGTAAAGTATCACTGGTGAATGACGAAAAACATCAGTGAATCATTATCTGTTGTTTTGAAAAGTGTAACACATGAGCAAATATATGAAAAAACAAAGAGAAGGAGCAATAAACTTAGAACTCGATTATAAACACCAATTGTTGAGATCCTGGGAATTCTCTCCACCAAGCTGTTATTGGTTTTTAAAAATATCAACGTTGAGAGCAACTATTGCGAAAGATTATGGCGATGAGTTCCGATCATAGCTCTGGCAACGCTAAAGCTCCTCTCCATTATAACAGATGATGATGGAATGGATAAAAACATGCATGCCAACCTTGATAGCCTTGGAAATGTTGACGCGCATGTCTTCCAATATGAAAGAAGATCATTGGACTTAATCTGCCCTCATTCAAGTAGATTTGGAATTCCCGAATGATGTTATCAGTATCTGAAGCAGGCAAGAAAACACTCCCCATCTGCTCCTCTAGTATCCCCGCAAGAAGATCACCAGTCTCAGTTTCCCTGACCACGGTTACCGTATCTGTGGAAATATCCTCAGACTTTCCAACTATATACTGTAGTAGTCCACGAGATTCGCCTCTACACCTCGGATGATGTCTTTCACGGCTACTTTATCCTTCAAGTTCACATGGAGCAACCGATCTTTGGATCTCGGATCCAATACAGAGCAGACAAATGAAAGATCCTTTTCATCCGCAAATCCATAATAGAGGGAGCCCTTTTCCCTTGCGGTTTTTAACGCATCCCTTACTCCAGGTGGGAGTTTCCCTCCATTCAATTCGTCCAATCCGTACTTCTTCATGGCTGTATTGCGGTCCTCTCTGTCATCTTCAAGAAGGTTTGTGAAGAAATCATCAATATAAAGGAATGAGAGCAAGATATTTTCACTTTTCGATGCGGTCGCAGAGAAAGCGTCAGTGAGTATCGTGAAGAACTTGAAGATGTTTGTTACAATCTTTATACATTCCCAGGACTTCTCGTCAAGCTTTTAGCGCAGTTCACTAACTGCCAGGTGATATGGCGTACATATTTCTTGTGCTCATGCCTAGTCCTTCTCCAAAACTTCCTTCATAAAGATCTTAATCTGGCGCTCATGCTTCACGGCGAACCCAAGCATGTTGTATGTCGATGACCGACGAGTTGGAACATCTAGGGGAGCAGAGTATCTCTTCTGTCCTGACTCAGATTCGCTTTCAAATAGACCTCTCACCTTAGGTGAGTATTTCAATATTTTGAACAGCTCACGAATTGCAGCAATAAGAGAGTTGACTGATGCACGAAATCTTTGGCTATCACACCCGAGGACAAGGAAGTCCTCATCAAAGTCGGTGTTATCTGTTTCATCTGAGCTTAGCAACTTGCATTGCAGGTTTGCAGTTCGTAAACATCCAATAGTCCTTTCACAATGATATTCGTAGAGTGTGCATAGCATCTCATCAAGGATCTTCGACCTTGAAATGAATAATTCAGAGACAAATCTTAATGAATTATTTTCTTTTTCGACCTCATAGAATTCCTCCAGTTGGTCTTGAATGCTGTCAGCTAACGTCAAGTTAGTTGACCCACCGTCCGTACTTATTGACAACAGCTTCTTGGTGATTTGGAATTGCTGCAAGAGTTTGAAAACAAGGCGGCCCAATTCTTTAGCCGTATGATCGGATCCTATCTGCAGGAAATCCAATAAATGTTCGCAGTACTTGAAATCCTCACCTGCAGTGTACAATAGCACTGAGAAATTGCATTTTGACCAGGGCTCGTCCTACAGTCGAGGGACAAGGATACACAATCTTGCATTCTCAACATTTCAATAAGCTCTTTCTTTGCTGCTTCACAAAGATTTTAAGTTTCATTTGAATAGATTTTCTTGACATTGTCGTGATCTCCTTCGGTGCGTCCAGAAACGTCAGGAACCTTTTAAATCTCTTGTTCTCGACATCTCTGAAGCTCAGATCCGTGTCCAGAAGATACTTGAAGAACTCACGTATTATCTCCCTTTTCTGGGTTTCTTTTGAGACAACAACCAATTGCTGCATTATCTCATTGGGGCATTCCCGGCTGCTTCTGGCCAACAGTTGATTCGTGAGCCTCCCTCTCTCTTCAGTTCTTCTCGTAACAAACTTATTTGATCTTTGCAGTAGAGTGCGATGTCAAGAAGGTTGTAGTACAGTGCCTCGCACTGCAGTTTACTGTATAAGCTTGAAGTTTCCTTTGCGTTGAAGTCATATAGGTCTGCAGGTCTTAGAAGAAATGATCTCGTTTGAATAACACATCCACAATATCTCATTCGCTTCTCTCTCACTCTCTGTCGTATCCTGTACGACAATGGCTGTCGGTGCGGAATAAAAATGTAGCTCTGATGCAGCAGAAGGAGAATGAGGCATAAGGCGTCCTAGTGGCGACACTGGGGAGTACGTATTCTGTTGATCACTCCCATGATCCTTATCGTGCTCACCTCTGTTCAAGTCAAGACCGTCGTTGATAAAGCCAAAGGGCCCCAGTTGTGGTCTCTTACAGTTACGGCCTTTATCGCCTTCATCTGAGGGTACGTGCTCTTCTGTGCTCTTCGCTGGGTCGCGCATTATTGACGGATCGCAAAAGGTAGGTCAGACGTCAAAATGGGGAACGGTTACGAGCGATATAAGTATCCGCCATTCAACTGCGAATAACTATATTCATTCATACTCCATCTCCGATTCGTGGCATCTCTGGGCTTGCATAGAGGATCATTTTAAAGATATAACTCTAAGCACTTTGCTCTACTGTCTGAGATGGAAGGACATTCCCAAAATCATTAATCTACCAAATGGACTAATATTGATTAGAGTATCGGTCTTTGGAATGTTTCTTATCCGCCTAGCTGTCCAGTGGCCTGAACGACAACGTAGTTTTCCGACCGTCATCCATTATTCAATGAAGATACTACGGTGATCATGTCACGCAAAACTCAAACAAGAAAACCCAGCGTGTCGTTTTGGTCTCATATTTATTACAACGCTGAGCTTCCATATGTAGTTTAATATGTTCGATCTTTCAGGACTTATGTCTAGTTTTCAGTATTCGATCTATTCTCAAATAGATGATCACCGTCTTGAGAAATTAAAGCACTGTCGAATACATTAAAGAGCTAGTTTTCCTTGAGTCCTCCGACTAAAATCTTCTGAAAACACTCTGCGAGACATGCATCATTGAAAGATACTATCATATGGCCCTTTTCATTCCTGAGACTTACAGCTGATATGATTTTGATTTAGCATAATATGATCTTTAGTTTATCTTTTTATATAGTGTAAATTATCAATTCATAGATGAAGACTGTCGTAAGCGGCATCTCCAGCCTTAACTCCAAAGTAGACCTTTTCAGCAGACTCCAGAGCCCTGTCAAGGTCACCAATGTCCTCTCCTTCAAGAGGATTAACGCGCCCTGGTACTGCGAACTTCTCAATGACCGGATCAAACCATTGTTCTTTGATGTAATGAAAGTCATAGTAGTGGAAGAAAATATTATCACCAGTCTCTGCAATTCTCTGCTGTTCCCATTTATACTGTTGGTCCTTACTTGGGAGAGCTCTTTGACCACTCCAGACACCAGCGAGTGCAACAGCAGCAGCCTCCAATGAATGGAATTTTGTAGAGCCAAGAGTCACACCTACGAAGCCCAAAGTTGGATCTTCGATGGTAAATATATTGTAATATAAACCACCAACGCGAGAACTACCCGTTGCCGTGTCATCGTGACCGGGCGTGGTGAGTTTGATGAACTGGTTGTTTAAGAATGGCCAACGCCAGTGATAACCAGTAGCAAAGATGATGTGATCTGCTTCAAGTTCAGAATTATCTTCAAATGTCACCAACTTGCCCTTGATCTCAGTGATACGTGGCCTAGTCTCAGAAGCTTCAGCCGCCTTCTCCAACCATGGATAGATTTCCTTCTTCCCTGGGGTACGAGAGATCACGACCTTGCCGACATTATCGATATATTGGACAATATCGATACCACTGAGTGAGGAGCCAACTATGAGCACAGTCTTATCTTTGAACTCTTCAGATGTTCTGAAGGACTTTGAGTGGCTGATAGATCCAGACTCCCTTGTCTCTAAACCGGGGATATATGGGATATAAGGAGTAGAATAATGACCAGTAGATACAACAACCGCATCAAACGCTTCACGGTACCATTGATCAATGTCACCATTGTTACGTCTGAGAGTCAAAACCCATTGGTCACCTTCTTTGGCAACACCCTGCACTTGAGTTTGCAACCGTATGTGCTTCTTCAAGTCATTATCGTCTGCGAACTTTTCAAGGACTTGGTTAACTTCTTGATGAGTGATCAACGGTTGAATGAGAGTCTTCTCTTCGCGAGGCTGGAAAGGGATGGATGAGAAACGCATAAACCTTCTTGGAACATTAGTATAGAGCTTTGGATAAACACCTGAACGTCTCCATTGATTATCATTATTCAAAGCTGGGATATCCAATGGAGAGTCAACGGTGTGGCCCGCAAGATCAGCTGGCGGGTTCAACACTGGGTGGACTTTCTCCGGGTTCCAATACTCAGAATTTATCAGCTCATCAGTGACTTCGTCAGCCTTTTCGTTAAAGACCCATACACCACCAACACGGTCTTTCTGTTCAAATACAACAACTTTGTCAAAAGCTGGCACACCGGCTTCCTTGGTGTTCAAGAACTCGTATGCACTTGCAAGACCACCAGGGCCTGCACCAATGATGGCAATGGTCTTCGGATTCTTAATAGTCATTACGCTTGGTCTTGAAATTTCGAGAATCGAGAAGGCTCAATGGGGATTTTCTTTGTGTATTTATATCGTTGAAGTTATGGCTGTCAGGCTATTTGGAGCCACACTTGTGGAGATGAAGTTTCCATTATTGCACCGTGCGGTCGTACGGTAATAGTCACGTCTGATATTCGTCAGATATTGGATGTTATTAGTTATGCAAACGCTGCTGATGATGGGTATCACACAGAACACAATTTCGTGTAAACCACAGCATTTGCAACTCATCCACGCAACATCTTCCACAGTGGTGGAAGTTTGTTCCGGATTGGGCCACGTCGAGGTTACCCGGATTTTCCTTTGGAGCGGCCATTCGATTCTCAGGAGAGGTAAAACAATTCTTTATTGAGAACACAACCTAGAGAACGTAAACAACGGGAACGACTTAGAACAAATCAGAAAAGACAGTAATGGCTCTCTATCCTGATGCCGTTGTGGATTTTGTGCTTGAGCAACTGGCCTATGAGGGCACCTCTGGAACATCGTGGGTCCGGTTATGGGCCATTGTTGGTGAGAAGTACCCTTTGGACGAGTTGTATAAGAGTATGATTTACTCATGGATCAGAGACAATGTGAATATTGAACATTTGGACGCGTCCGGCAAGAAGCTGGCCTATAATCCTGTTTCGTACGATGCGGCCAAAGATGTTCTAGTGAAGGTCACGGATGAATATGCGTGGATTGCGTTGACAGGTGCCCCTCAAAAGAACAATAGTGTCCCAAACTCTTCATTCCAATTACTCTCTGCAATTGCCCAAACACGTTCTGAAGGTATCGACTCACTGACGTTGATTCAAGTCACAAAGCAGGATAACAGAAGTTTGACCTCCAGAATCAAGAAAATCTCTCACTTGATCAAGAAGGTTCAGATCACCAAGAATGGCCGTTTATTGCAGCTCTTCATCCTTTTGAAGATGTTTGATGAGGACAAGCTAAAAGGCCTATCCGTGCAATCGAAAAATAATGAACTAGCTATCCAAATTGGTGAGTTAAAAGAGAAAATCGTCAAAGCTACTAAGGAGGCAAGATCTGGTTTGAGACAAGTACTGGATCTCCGAAGGGAACTGGAGATGGATAAGACCCCAAAGCTTTGTACAGTATTCAGATCATCGGTCAACTACTTGGAAGCTACCGGCCATATCGCCAAAGTGTTGGTTATTTCTCCAGTTTCACCGACGAACAAGATTAGGGCAATCAAATTCATAAAAGACTACACCACAAACGATGACAACATTGATCTAGAGGAGGATGACGATGAAGAGATACCCTTCAGCAATGATCTTGTTGATGATCAGTTGAAGGAAATGGATGAGGAAGAAGGGTCAGCACCATTGAAAAACATGGTTGACTTCCAAGTCGTTGACAGTATATCCAATACTACGGAATTACCTTGTTTCAACAGATTTTATCCCTTCCAAAACCAACTGTTTGAAATCGCAAATAATCGTGGTATCGCAGGTGTTAGCACTCCAGAACTCTTGGATCTGATGTTTGGTCGCCAATGCTCTCGTCTTTTCTCTAAATTGGTTGAGTATTACACATCGGGAAAATTCATCGCTCATATTGCCAATTATGGTATCGTGAGACACTATGATTTCAAAGGTCGTTCCAAATTCTATAGATATCTCTCACGTCCCAATCTATTGAGCCTTTCGTCTCAACCTCCAGACCCGCAAGGCTCATCATTACCAAAATTAACCTTGTCAGGGAATTCACTGGAAGAATTGAATAAAAAGATGTATTGTCCATTGATCTCACGACCAACTGTGGATGTTGATGAGAATGGAGCATGCTCGATCAATTGGTTTGGAGCTTCTGATTTTTCACAATCTGCCCCATTGACACCAGTGGACCCATCTGCTCCACCAAAGCGCAAAAGAGGTCGCCCTAGGAAGGGCGAAGAGAAACCAAAAAACGAAAAGAAGTCGAAACAGGTCAGAAAATTGGAGCCTGTGGCAAAACCGGCTGAAGCTGAAGTCATAGAGCATAAAGTGGGGGATGGTTCTTTGATTATTAGTGATATCCACGGTCACTCATTCAGGTCTATTGAACGTCTCTCTGCCATTCTAAGAGTGTTGGATGATCATGATGGTGTTATTGAGAACAATAGGATATTCCGCGATGAAATAAATAACGAACTTGGTTTTAACGTCGATAAGAAGACGTTCCATAATGATGTCAACTCTCTAGTGGATCAAAAGAAGATCAGATTAGAAGAATTTTCTTTGGAAGATGGAACTACCAAAAATTTAGTCATAGGCGTTCATGCAACTTTTCCTGTTGTTGAACATTACAAGAGAATGCTGTTCACTGCGGACAAGAAGCATTCCACAACAAAGAAACTTGAACAGCTGAATGCAGATGTTGATTTCTTTGACATGGAACTTCGTGATACATTCATCACTGTCAAAGATACATCTAAATTACCAGAACCTACCACAGGTCTACCGAAAGGTTCAAAATTGCAGGCAAAGAAAACTGAGAAGAAGCTCGTAAAGACGAAGGCTAAAGACGTTGAGGCACATTTGGAAGCCCCAACTGAAGCTTTAACGCAAACGGACACTTCTATGAACTTTGACGATTTATTGATCCGTAAGAAACGCGCCAGAGTGGAGCCTATTAGTTCCACCAGAGTTGGTCGCAAACGTCGCTCTGGTCAATTAGATTCTGAGTCGATGATGCTGTTGTTCAAAGCTGTCATTATATGTAAGACTCTGAACGAGAATCAAATCGACTGGGTCAAGATCGCGGATTTGGAGCCATTCCAAGGGATCCCACCTGATGAATTAAGGGCTCGTTGGCCAAGAATCCGTATGATGATGGGATCCAATGGTATACAGGTGGCAAGACGGACATGGAAACGTATACTATTACATGAATTACGCGAGGGTAATATACTTCCTGAAGCTGTTGAAGAGATGGATGTTGAGGCAATGCTATCATGCTGGAACAACGATTTGGTTCCTCTTGGTACATTGGATGACTCTGGAGAGAAGCTGTTCGTGGATGTTGAAGACAACTTCAAACATTATAACTTTGTGAAGGCTGAGCCGTCTTATACGGACGGACAGTACGACAGTAACTCTATGGTTCAGAGAGAGAATTTCCTTGTCGGTAAAGTATTCACTTATTCAGATAAGGATGATGAACCATGTAAGGAGATGACCAAAGAGGATATAATCAGAAACATTATCATTGCCATTGTTGCCAGTGAGCAGAAGTTTGAGCTGGATAAGTTGAGTTCCTTGGAACATTTTTCGAAGGAGGAAATTGACAAGGTATTCCTGAAGATGTCAAAGAAGAGAGAGATTGTTGTGTCTGGAAATTCTAAGGTACTTTTGGGTGACCGCTTGAGCAGTATTATTGAAGATAACTCATATGATTACTCTCTGGAGAAGGTCTCCAATTTCCAAAAATTGCTGAAAGAGTTATGTTCTCATGATAAAGGTTTAGTTCTGGATCCTGTTTTTGACAACTCATGTATGGTTCCCATCCTGGAGTTGATCAAGGATAATGGTCTAAACTTGACGAGAGTGGATCATTACCGAAAGGAAGTTTTGAATGGGTATGAAGCTAGAACATTGGAGAGGGAGAAATTGGACTGCGACATCATTCTATCCAAGGGTTCAACGGAGATCCGTGGTGCACCAGAGAAGTCAGTACCTGTGCCACATGGGATGCCGTGTTCACGTATATGGATCGATGTGAATGGTGAGATCAACAGGACACTTTGGTTCAAGCTTGTGAGAGCTATTTTAACGACCGTACTCTCTCATCCGGGTATCACTGTAAGCGGTATCTCTGAGGCAATGACGCCACTCTTAACACTGGAAGAGGTGAGACTCGTGCTGCAGTGGCTTGTTGATTCGCATTCCATCAGACGAGGTGAAATGTCTGGATACTGGTTGAAGTCCCAATGGTACATGGTGCTATGAGTGTTAAGAGAACGTTTTAACCATTTCTCGGATGAAAAAAGTTGTAGATTGAAACAAGTACACAGAACTTCCATTTAAAACACTATAAAAACATCACAACAAACAATGCCTCCAGTCCAACAAATGCAGTACGGCCAAGAGCCTTCTAACCTTGAGAAGTTCAAGATGGGTGCGATGATGGGAACCACTGTCGGCGTCGTCGTCGGTGTTCTGTTTGGTGGATTTTCCATCATTACTCAGGGCCCAGGACCAAACGGTGTGATGAGAACATTGGGACAGTACATAGGTGGTTCTGCTGCCACTTTCGGTCTATTCATGTCTGTTGGATCTGTTATCAGATCTGATAGCGAACTGTTGGAGTTCAAGGGCTCAAAGGCGGAGGCTATGGCTCTTACCAGGGCAAAGTTTGAGGTTCTGGGTGAACAAGTGAGAAGAAGATGAAAATGAAATGGACAGAAAGCCCTGTGTAAATAAGATTATGTGAGAATGTGTACATTTACGTATTTCGTAGTGTTTTGCTATGACCCTTTCTGTAACTTCCTCTCTTCCTTCCTTCCTCCCTCATAAATTCTTCTGTTGATCCTCGAAATAAAGGCAACCAGCCACAAGCCACCAAACACTAAACAGATAATGAAGAACTTCGCGGTCACCTTTAACCAGGATTTCTCATGTCTTGCTGCTGGCAGCGAGCAAGGGTTCAGGATATTCAATGTGGACCCCTTTGGAGAATGTTTCGAGCTAGGTGAGTAATTGTTGTTAGTTTGTTATGATATTGTATTCTAACAGAACAAACCAGATGACGGTGTTTCTGTGGCTCAGATGCTTTTTTCCACTTCACTGGTGGCTATTGTTGGTACTGGTAGTAAGCCCACATCGTCTCCTCGTCGCCTACGTATCCTCAATACGAAGAAGCGGTCGAATATCTGTGAGCTCACCTTCCCAACGGCCGTACTGAGTGTAAAGCTGAACCGCAAGCGACTCGTGGTGGTGCTTGTAGACCAGATTTATATCTACGACATCAGCTGTATGAAACTGTTGCATACAATTGAGACCTCGCCGAACCCAGGCGCCTTATGTGATCTCAGTGCCCATGATGATTCCATATTGGTTTATCCCACCCCAGGACCAACCGTTGCATCTCCTTTCAATACTATGAATAACCTCAAAGATGCGGGCTCAGAGATCGGGAGTGTTGTTTTGTTTGATGCTTTGAATATTGCCCCCATAAACATTATCAAAGCTCACAAAACTGAGCTTGTTACACTATCTTTGAACTCTAATGGTACCCATCTTGCAACAGCTTCTAATAAGGGGACCATAGTCAGAATATTCAGTACCCTCACCGGCCATAAAGTGGCTCAATTCAGACGTGGTTCTTATGCTGCTCTAATTCAAAGTATTGCATTCGATTTGGGCTCAAAACTGGTTGCAGTTGCTTCAGACACCGGGACAGTTCATATCTTCCAGCTGAACACGGAAGAAGTATCACCAGATGAAGAAAATAACGAGGAAGAAGATGAGGAGGAAAGTATTCTTCCGAGAAGTGGCGCTTATAGTGGTTCTATACCTGAACCAAAGAGACAGCCGTCAATCGCAGATAGAGTATTGATGAATTTACCAAAGAATATCACGGCGATATTAGAACCCCAAAGAGATTTTGCTTTCTTGAAAGTTCCAAATAACCAGAAACAAACGCATACTGTTGGATTCAATGGAAAAGACGTCCTTGTCGCGTCATCGGATGGTTCATTATACGTTTATACGATCCCACAAAAAGGTGGTGAGTGTGTCCTAGTAAAAGAGTACTCCTTGGAGTGAATGTTTTATAGTATATAACGCACAGTATATAGTTCGCAATGTATATTAAGAAGTCTTGATATGAATATAGAGTCATACTGATCATGGCCAGCCGTGGTCAAACAACATGCTCACGGACTCACCGTTGTGGATTCTTCTAATTGCCTCACCAAAGATTCTGGATACATCTAGAACTTCCAATTTATCGCCAAGAAGCTTGATATGCTCATCTTGTGGAACAGAGTTTGTCACTATGATCTTATCTATAGATGAAGCGTCCACTCTGCCAATAGCATCTCCTGAGAATATAGCATGTGTGATCAAGGCATAAACCTTGGTAGCACCTTGAGCCTTAAGAAGTTTAGCAGCCCTGGTGATTGTGTAAGAAGTGTCAACCAAGTCATCAACGAGAATACATTCTTTACCCTTGACATCGCCAACAAGCATCGTTGTAGCGTATTTCAACTTCTTTTCAAGATTTACGGATAAATCACTTGAACCAGAATGTGACATCGGTTGTGAAGATGGTATCCCAGCTGAAGACGATGGTGGTTGGTGTAATCTTCTCTCCTTATGGATCAGGGCAAATGACATTCTAAGAGCATCAGCAATAGCAGTAGCTCGTTTTGCACCACCGGCATCTGGAGAAACCATCACACACTCATGATAATTAGGGAAATGAGTAGTGATGTAGTGCTGTAAAATCGGTTTTGAATACAAGTTGTCCACTGGGATATCGAAGAACCCTTGGAATTGAGGATCGTGTAAATCCATAGTGATGACATGATCTGCGCCGGCCGTAGTCAGCAAGTTGGCAATCAGAGTACCACTCTGGGCAACCCATTGCTTATAACCGGCATTTGTGGCCAAGGTTCCGCCAGATGAATCACTTGTGGCATTAGCCTTAGTCTCTGGAATTCTTGGGATTCGTGATTGGTCCTTGGCCGGAGATGGATGTGCCAATTTGAACAATGGAGGGTTTGTGTCCTGTTGTCGATAGCTTGGATCTCTTGAAACGGATCTTGGTGTATTTGGAACACTCTCAAAAGTATAATCAGCCTTTGGCTTGGATACAAGAGGGGCACCTTTCTTTGTGTATGGGATGTCAGGCTGTCTTGAGTAAGGGAATAAAGGCATCACTGCCGTCACTCTCTTAGCAGATGCGGTTTTGCACGCACTCAAGATAATGAGAAGCTCTAAAAAGTTATCATTCACATGGCCACAACCTGACTGGATCACATAGACATCCTTTTCTCTGACAGATTCGTTCACACTGATGGATGTTTCACCATTGGAGAATTTACCTAGTTGGATTCTTCCTATGTCCAAGGACAAATTCTTGCAAATACGCTCAGTGAGCTCAGGGTGAGAAGACCCGGAGAAAACAACGATATCGTGAACCATAATCAAAAATCTTTCTTGTACGATCTCTTCAGGAGGGCTTAATGGAGGATAAATTTTGATGTTATATGCGAGTTGATGGGAAAATTTTTGAAAGCCGTCGGGCACACGGGGATCGATTAATATTTTTTTATGGAGACATTAAGATCATTTTATAGGCATGTAAGAGATTTCACGTGATTTTAATTGTAATTATTGGTCTAAAACTATTTACTCCCAGTCATGTGCCATCTTTCCCTCCATTAGAGCCCATAATCAAATATTGTCCATCCTGAAGTGGAAATATTTCTTAATTCAGAAGTTTCTGTGATTTTCTTGCGTTGTGGGTTCCTCGGGAGACAACTTTCTCTTTTGATCTCTCTATCTCTATTCAGTGGCTCGCTTCCAGGATTAATTAATGATGATAAGCGCTCTGTTCATATTCAACCAGGGTGGCGACGTCCTCATCTCGCGGCTATTCAGAGATGGAATCAAGAGAAACATATCAGACGTATTCCGTATACAAGTTATATCGAATTTAGATGTATGTTGTTGTTTCCTTGCCTAATGAGATTGGTGGGTACTAATGCAGAAACAGTTGAGATCCCCTATATTGACCCTTGGGTCCACCTCCTTCCTTCATATCAAGCATGATGGGCTGTGGATAGTAGTAGTAACGAGGTCCAACACAGATGCCTCGGTGATCTTTGAGTTCTTGTACTCCTTTCAACAGTTATTGACCCAATACCTGGGTTCACTGAATGAAGACACCATAATGGACTACTTCACCATCATATATGATCTATTGGATGAGGTCCTTGAGTGTGGATACCCACAGTCCCTAGATTTCAATGCTTTGAAACAGATCATCCCACCTGTCAGCAATGGTAACTCTTCAAACGTTTCCAAGATCAACACAAAGAAGTCCTCACGCATTGATATGAACTCTGAGATACCCTGGAGGAAGCCAGGTATTAAATATCGAAAGAATGAGATCTACTTGGATGTTTATGAAAAAGTAAACGTCTTGATCTCTCAGGAAGGTAAGATCATCAAGTCTTACATTGACGGGCATATCAATATGAAGACTCATCTCTCGGGGATGCCTGTCTGCAAATTCGGTTTCAATGACTCTTTGAGTCTGAACACGAGTGATTCGGATTGGTTGAGCGAATACGATGTGAAGAATCAAAAGGCTATTCCAAAAGCTGCTGCTGGATGTGTCATCCTCGAGGACTGCAAATTCCATCAATGTGTGGAATTGGACAAGTATGATTCTGATAGAGTGATTCAGTTCATTCCTCCAGATGGCGAGTTTGAACTGATGAGATACAGAGCTTCTGAGAACTTGAATTTACCTTTCAAAGTGACGCCGTTAATCTCTGAAACAGGATTGAACAACGTGGAATTGAGACTGAGTGTAAAATCTCTATTCCCAGCTAAACTCACAGCCACTGATGTTGTTGTTAGGGTACCGGTAACTGATATCATTGATGCTGACTTTCTGTCATCCGGCGGCAAGGCTAAGTTATCGACCCAAGATGGATGTATTCTGTGGAAGTTCAACAAGTTTAGTGGGCTGACTGAACATTCACTCACGGCACATATCACTCTGGCACACACGAATCAAAACTCATTGGTGTCTTCAAGAGCTCCAATCACTTTGACATTTGAGCTGTTGATGTTTAGCAGTTCGGGGTTGGTGGTAAGGTTCCTGAAAGTGCTGGAGAAGTCCCACCATTACAGTACGATTAAATGGGTGCGGTACATATCGCAAGGAGGATCATACGAAGTAAGATACTGATGTGAATTCAACGAAAACACATATATACTGCGTCACAGAAAATGAGAATTCTCGAATGTATAGACAATCTATCGTCCTTGTAGTCTGCCCAGAATGGCTGCCAATTGGTTACCAATGATAGAAATGTGTCAAAGTCCATAATTGGAAATATTACCTCTTTTAGCCATTTCCTGGTGTTTTTGTTTCACTTTTTGCTCTCAGCCCTCACCGACGAAGTTGACACATCCCACAACTGCAACAAGGGGCTAACCGAAGGCATTGAGCTGACAGAAACATCATTCCGAACACTCCATCGTTCTGTAATACATCCATTGACATATACATTGGAAAATTACAGAAATAAATGCCCGCCAAGAAGATTATTTTTGGTACGCTGGTTGGTGTCATCTCATCAGCCACGCAGAGCATTGGACTAACCTTACAGAGGAAATCACATATACAGGAGGACATGATTCCAGTTAGTGAGTCGAGGAGACCCCCATATAAGAGACCACTGTGGCGTCTCGGGTTCGTACTCTTCCTAATAGCAAATCTTCTTGGGTCAAGCATACAGATCACAACACTTCCTCTCATCATCCTGTCACCGTTACAAGCTGTTGGGTTGGTATTTAACTCGGTATGTTCGTCCACTATACTCGACGAAGGATTTACAATGCTCTCAACTACTGGCACGGCACTCGTTGCATTTGGTGCACTTGCCATTGCTGGCTTTGGGAGTATTGAAGAGCCGAATCACTCATTGGATGAATTGCTTGCTTTGATGGCCAGGCCACCGTTTGTCTTATGGGTAGCTTTAAGCTGTTCCTTAGTGATATTACTGCTCATATGGATATCTGTGGTATCACAGATACATAAGCGTTCATATGAACTGAGTGAATTGCCACACGGGACTAAATTCATAAGGCCTTTGGTTGATGTACACAATGAAAAATTTCGTTTCATTAAGGGATGTCTCTATGGCGTCATTAGCGGCACGCTCTCTGCACATTCGCTCTTGTTGGCAAAATCAGCAGTGGAATTGATTCTCAATGCCATATTGGGTTCGAATTTCTCCAATTTTAGGAATTTGAAATGTTGGATGATCATTGTGAGCTTCTTTGTTCTTGCAATCACACAACTTGTGTTTCTTAATAAAGGATTGAGGTTTGTCTCAACATCCGTTCTATACCCTTTGGTTTTTTGCATCTATAACATTTCGAACATCATCAACGGCCTGATATTTTATAACCAATTGCATATACTGACGTGGTTCCAGATTTCAATGATTGGAGTGGGAACAGTACTTGTCCTTATGGGTGTTCTTTTCCTCAGTTGGAGATTAGAAGGTCATATAGATGTCAAAGAATCATCATTCATCAATGAGCACACGTCCTTGATGTCTCCAGTATTGACGGATACAGATAGAACAGGATATGTATCTTTCGGATCTCCAAGCGGTGAGTTTCAACCAAAGTTGGAGTTCCCAGAGAGTAATCAAGAAATCGAGAGTCCAAGGTCGATATTCAGATATGGTTCTATCATGGATCAGGGATCTTTCCAGCCGAAGGGAAAAAGACGCAGTAAAAGAGTGTTATCCTACGAGCAATCTGAGCTATTGAACCAACTTAATCAGATGGATATTTAAGGTGCTTCTATGTTCAAGAAAAACTGTTCAGTTGATATCTTAGTCATGTTGGCTCTCCTCCTCTGGTGGGATCACAAAGGCACCAGCAAGGTCCAACGCAGGTTCGTCGAGGCTATGATGGGCATAACTGAGTACACCGACACCGCCAGCATCTAATAGGAAATTTGGATTTTCCAGCAAATACCTAAATTTTTCAATTTCGACCGATTCTACTGTCTCATCTTCATAGGACTTGACATAGGGAGAAGCAGAATCATCCATTGGTGCTTCATGACCCAATTTGAACCACAAACCAGCAAAGTAACGTAATGTGTGACCATGAGCGAAGAGCATAATATCACATGCCTCCCCAGCATCTATAGCTTTCTTGTGAATGTTCTGGATTCTTGCAATAACTCTAGACAATCTAAGACCGACTTCCCTTGTAGACTCACCATTTTCACAGCCATCTCTCCAGATAGACCATGGTCTCTCCTTATCTAATCCTCTCTCTTGTCTTAGTGCGATAATTTGCTTAGTCAAAAGCCCTTCGTAATCACCATATTCAAACTCCCTCAAGTCGTTATCAACAATGACTTTTACATGAGCTCTTTGTTCAGCAGTCAGCGATTCCAGTACCAAATCCACGGTCTGCAAAGCACGTATACGTGGTGATGTAAAGATATACTTCAAATTCTCAGCTTTCACAAACTCTGTAGAGAAAAGGATTTTCCCCGTCCGTCTCATCTGGTTGACACCAAAGTCTGTGAGAGGCAGGTCTGTCACTGACGTGTACTGTCCAGATTTGGACCACTCAGTCTGTCCGTGGCGGACGAAGAGGCATCTCGGTGTTGGTGCTTTACCCATTTCTGTGTGTTTTACGGTTGGTCTACAATTCCTGTCATAAAGCATACTAAGTTGAGCTTTTTTATACGTACGGCACATATCCAGAAGGACATCAGCAGACCGAATCAGACAAATTTCACACAATCAACACCACTAAGAGGGCCGCGAGAAATGGCGCAACCAGCGATGATCCTGTGCTCTGGTATCTGTGCTTGTAGAAACCTTCGTGGGTATTAGCGATGAAGTCTATCGAGGGATCCAACATCTCTGGCCCGCTTAAGGGGGAGTCCAGAACTGGTGAGTCCATCACGGAAGGTAAGTGATTGTGTAATGTGACTGCTTGGATATCAGACTTCTGTGAATAAATCGCAGGTGCCATTGATACTTGCATCATGTCTAGGTCAAAGACGGTGTAAATGGCCCTCAGGAAAGCATGACCTAGTACCACTTGAGACCCTTCTTTTGGCAAGAACCCAAGAAGACAGTACTTCATCTCTGGTCTATATAATGGATCATCATGTAAGTTAGCGAAAGCCACGTTATGATTGGTGAGGAAGTGTGATAAAGGAATACTCATCACTGTGGTTCCAAACTTAAAAGATACTGTGCCATCCGATGGACATTGCACAACATATTTGTTCTTTGATACTGAAATTCTCTCAGGGAATAATGAGATGAGAGAATCATACATCGATCCTGGCAAGTACGTGAACACCGACCCTGTATCAGGTAGGGCTGTAGTTAACTCATCTTGGAATCCTTCACTCATTTCAAATAGATGGTGGTCCCTAGTACTGTTGTTGTCATAGTCACGCAATGTGAGAAATATGTCAGAAAGGGCAATATCAAATTTTCTAGGAAGCAAACTTTTGGTATTTTCATTCATAACTTTCATTGTGGTTAACGGTGGGACAAATTTAGCCCTATCAAACCCGCCAAAAACCACTTCACCCTCATCACTGAACTCACTGTTTAGCCATATGCTGAAGACGGCTCTTTCAATCTTCTGTGCTTGTTTCAATGCCATGACAAAGTGATTGTGTCTATGTATTGGCTTTCCGTAGCTAATCTCGTAATCTGGGATTCCAAGGGCAAACACGCCAAATGAGGAATTGGCCTTTGTACCCAACCCAAAATCATAGAGCGTTGAAATATCATCACCAAGGGAGAGCTGATCCTTAACAAAAATGCCTGAGGCAAAAGTTGAGTCACCATATCTGATATCAAAATGCTCTTTTGTTCGGCTGCAGCTATTTGAATTTTCAGGCGAAAATAGACCGTTCTTTTCACAATCAAGTAGTTTTTCATTGTTTAGTCTCTTATGTATTGGTTTTTCACCAATACTAGGTTTGCAGAATGGGTTGTCTGGTGTAACAACCCATGTGATATCCGATCCAGTGTCTAGGAGAAGTTCAACCTCTTGTTGTGGTGTTCCAATGTTTGCTCTGACACCAAAGTAGTGGCCACGGTTTTTTATTTTGACACCAAGTGTATGGCTAGGCCAAAGATTAGCGAAGGCCAGGGCTAAGAAAAAGAAAATGCTTATTTTCATTGCTGCCATCCGTTCCATATCTTCAGTCCGCTAACTAGTTATTGTTGTCTAAATCCTATGACGGAAAAAATATCCCTAAAGAGAGAACACGCCTTGTATTTAAACCAGTGATCAGATACCTGAGCACTTAGCCATCACCGAGATGATCCACGAGAATATAAAAGTTTCTTCTCTTTGTAGAACCATTTGTGGGATCATGATCATCAGGAATAGTCGCAAATTTATCCCATGATGATAGAAGTTTAACAATTGTTTAACAATGTTAGACTTCTCTTCAATCACTCTTATAGCCCGAAGTATTCGTGTCAGTGATGCACATTCGACCGGTAGCCGAGAAGCAAGATTTTGCCTCTAACACCATCACCCGCACACCAGATGTTAAGGGCACGCAAGTATTATGTAGGAAAGGCCATCTTAGGCTGTTTCCTCTTGCACTCTCGTTATAAAAAAGCCTTGGTTATTTCTCAATATTATTAATTGAAAGCAATGGCCTGGTTTGGAAAGCCAAGTACACAGAAGGATGGGCAGCAAGCTGATACTCTCTCAGACGAAGACGCATCCGAGAAAGTTGAGCAATTCGTCTCTGAGAAACCACTCTCGGTGTACCTCATCAATGGGTATGTTCATTTGTTGTCGTGAAGAAATTACTTTTGCTGACCGATCTTATAGAGATAAAAACTCTCAGAAGAGCACAATTTGCAGAAAGAATGAGAATGGCGGACAGACGTGAGTAACCTGTTGCCGTCTGTAAATGAATCATACTAACACCAGAAGCTGTATTAATCTTAGTATCAATGGTATCACACTCTTCAAGACAATGCAAGGAAAGGTATGCTCTCTATCATCTTACAAAACTGTACATACTAACAAAGAGAAGAACTTCTTTTGCTCACTCCCACCTGATGTTGATGCAACCCATTTCGAATGCAGAAAGATCACTTGAACCCATATCTGCTATTTATCGTCTTATAAAAGCTTAGCAGACTTCTGAATGTATTCATTGATGATAAACCTTAAAGAGAAATATCTGTCATATTTGTAAGCCCCCCCCCCCACCTCTGCAATTAATCCCAAAAATCTGCCATTCTAGAACGGTCAGGCAACTCCTCGAGGCCAAAAGCGTCTACAGCGACGGCTGCATCCAAAGTGAAGAAACCCATAACATAAGAAACCAGTCGAAAATGTCGGATCAGACTTTTGAAGAGCTCATCAGTGAGAAATTCTCCCGGCTTTCTGAATTCATCAATGAAACAGTGGAGAAGTACCCTGAATATGACCCTCTAAACAATAGGCTCAAAGGTCTGTCACAGTTTGAAGGCATCAAAGAATTTGATAACTTCTCCACTCACAGAAAGAAGGAACTCCTGGTGGAACTCGCATGTTCCAAAGTTCTCGCCAACTTGATTAATCTGAGAGACGCAAGCAATGACTATAACTATAAGCATATAGCCCTTGTGCTGGAGATGGGGTTCTACTTGAAACAGATTGGTTTGGCCCGTTTCGATTTGCCATACCTTCTCGCACAGATCACCATCAATGAACTTCCAGTGGATTGGCTTCTAAGATTCTGGTCTTTCTTCGAATACAGAATAAATGAGTACCGGGATATTAGACCGGGTGAGGCATTGGCTCCAACAAGATCCGCAGGTGTTACTATGATCATTACTTTAAACTTGAAGCTCCGTGAACTACGCAGAAATAATGAACCAAGACGGGACCTACTAAAAAACAAAGTTCTTTATCTGACATCACAGATCTTTCCTCTTTTTGACAGATGTTTCATTAACAAGAGGTTTGAACATAATATGGATTCAAAAAATGAACACCCAATTCCGAAAGGTGATAAGGGCTTGTTCTATTCTTTTTGGGATCTTCAAGAGTTCTTTCAAGATCCAATCTCATTTGTGAAGTCTTTCAATCATATGGACAGCTTGAAAGGTCAAATCTTCTCGGTTATTGAACATCTACGCAGAATCGAGGATAAGAAATGTGGTCCACTCCCTGGATCACAGGCATTCAGACAAAGATCTGTTGCAGATACTGATAACACATTGGGAAGATATGAGAGACAGGATCTAAGTGAGTCTCAAAGGACGCAGCTTTTGGCACTTGCCAATAGAGATTTCAGTCCTTTGTTTTTCATTGATAGAGAGAAGTTCTACGAACAATTGGACGGTGATGCCTCCTTGAGAAAGATCGTGTGGATTCAGCTATATACTGTATCTGGATATCTTAACTATATTCTACAAGGACGATTCGCCCGCTCTTCTATTAATTCTAAGATTGATAAGTTCCAGGAACAATATGGGAAGAGAGGGCAATTGATTTTTCTGAAAGATGTTCAACAAGATACTAGAAGAATCTTACAGCACTGTTATCCCGGATTAATGCGCTGTCTTAGGATCTACGATATCATTGGTTTGTATCACGTAAACCAAAGATTGCAAAACTACAAGACCTTTGATACTTATTTTGAAGAATTGGCCCTGAACGATAAGTTTTGGGATTCCATGAAAAAGAGAACTGCAATCAAGCAAAGATACTGGGCGAAGTATGGTACTTCTGAGATTTCTAAACATTGGTTGATAAATACGGGTCTTGAGCTGTTGAAGAAAGATGATTCTATGGGGTCTTTCACCAGTATTGAAAAGGAACTCGAGAGTTTAAAAGATGAAAATAAAGATAATGAATTACATACATGGAAAGCTTTGAGGTTGGCAAAGAATGTTCACCTGTTCAAATTTAATCAAGTTAATGACACAGTTGGCTTCCAAGGTCTATTCAATCAAGAGCTGAAGAGAGAATTCGATGATAAAGTTGCTAAAATAGACGAGGAGAAAGAAGCTCAGTATCAGAAGTTGGAACTTGAAGATCAGGAGAGGGAGAAAGAATCCTCTGATGTGAAAAAGCAGATCGAGACAAAAAGAATCGAAGAGGAGTCCAAGAGGAAAGAGCTAGAATTTCTTAGACGTGAAGAGGAACTTAAGAGAGAGTTAATAAGGAAAAACAGGGAGAATTCTTCCGATCAAGATGATCTAATCAACAAAAAGCGTAAAGCCAGTCAGGAACTCACAGACTTGGACGCTAAGAAGAGCAAAGGCGAATTCCAGGGAAGTAACTCTGCGGGCAGCATCCTAGATGACCTTCCATACTGAAATAAATAGCGGTTTTGAACACAGAACAACATGATCTGTATTGTTCTACGGCACTCGACAGGGTAACTCGGACTTATCAGTTATTCCCCGATCGGGACAATCGCGAGCGGTAGAAGAGATAAGCGAACGGCTCGTCAAATCCGACGAATGTTTTGGGAACTTTCACCTTGTTCTCTGTATAAATAATTGAACATTGTACCTGTGTGTCATTGGTGTACGCTTCTAATTCGTATTTTTATTACAATATGGCGCAGGTGGAGCCTGTCACGAGCATCAACAGGGTGATCAACGACCGAGCAGACTCTGCAAGCGAGGATCATACTGAAGCAGACAAGTCCTCAAAGAGCAGAAGACCAAGAAGATCATACAATTGTGGGCCATGTAAGAAGCAGAAGATCAAATGTGATACAAATATACCCTGTGGAGCCTGCTCTCGTCACAACAGAGTTGACCAATGTTTGGCTTCACCTCCTAACCCTCCATCTCCAGATCACAAGAAAAGGGTGAGGAAGCAGTCTCTATCCTCATTTGGTGAAACCGCAGCTAGCAGAAGAACATCAATGCCTGGTAACACAACATCTTTGCAATTATCTTCTTCTTCAACATCTGTTACCATGATTCCTCCTAGTGTTTCTTCCGAAATGAGATTACCGTCATTACAGAACTACACAACCACATTCAAAGTCAGCGATAATCTCCCGCCGCTATCGAAGCCCTGGGAGCCACCAAGTTTTACATTAGGACCAACTTCAGCAAATAGAGATGACGAAGTCGTAGAGCTGAAGAGTCAAATGGCTCTTTTGACCGAAAGATTGTCTTATCTTGAGGCACAGATTACTCATAATGGATCTCTGAGAAATGACCACGCACATTCCTACCAAGAGGGTCTACAAAGCCTTCCCAAGCCTGAAGTCTTGACCAAAATGGCACAGTTTTTTAAGATGTATTTGAACAGACCTTTGGAGATTATTGACGAGAAATCAGTGGATAGTAGATTAGAGTCTTTGCAGGTGTATGGTGCAAAGGGTATTCCAAATAACGATGATTGGGAAAATCTATCACTTATCTCTATGATTGCAAGCCTCGCTGTTCTTCATTACCCTGTTCATGTCGTTGAGAAAGAGCTGAAGATGACACAGGATGGTGTCGTTTCTTACGCCAATTCCCTTCTTCGGGTATCAAAAAATGCCCTTAATACTGTAAGGTACAAGGAATCGCCTAGATTGATACATGCACAGATCTTACTCCTGTATGATATATCTTTGAGACTCTTTAACAAGAGGAACTTGATAATGGCTATGGGGTCTGAGTTGGTGTCTATGGCGTATGTTCTTGGCTTACAAACACTCAAAATTCCTCAAAACTCTTTAGAGCTGGAGGCGCCTCAAAGAATCTGGTGGATCATCTGTCACAACGATACGCTGAACTCCTTGAAGTTTGGGATACCGACTCTCATACGACTTGACAGTTTACCAAAGGATACTGTTGGAAGCTCGCATATCCTGAAGGCTTTCATTTCTGCAGAGAGAACTGAGCATCATTCGATCATCACTCATATTGCCAAATTGACCATGATCTGTAATGAAATACCTCCATCCATGGGAGCATCAATGGCTGAATACTTGGAAAATCTTATTATGGTAGATAGACAACTGACCTCATATCAGATCCCTCAAGCTTTTAGCTTCTTGAATCCAAGAAACGATATCTTTATGAACTTCCAATGTTGCTACTTGAACTTTTTCCTTGTGATCAACAGATTCAGGATATATCATCGCATTTATTTCTGTAATCCAAACAATGGTATCTGGTTTATCATGTTGTCGATTATCGAATCATTCCTGAAAAGGTATATTGAGTTGCGGAAACTGTACCCCCCAAGGGAATACCTCAACCATTACCTTCAGATCTCGGAGTATCCCATCATTGGGACCGTCATCAACTTAGTAATCCTTGCCACCGAGCCAGAGCTACTGCCACAAGGACTAAGGGATATCATTGTGAACTACTCCAGAACAATTTTGGAAGATCTTGAGCTGTTCCGCAACTCCATCTTCAACGAGAACATCCCTTTCTACAAGGAAGCCTTCTGCACAATCTCGAAACTGGCTATGTATATGCAACAGAAAACAACATCTGTGAGCCCTGATCAACTCACAAGACAAATGGAGCTCACAAAGGAACTAAAAGATTCTCGAGTCTTTGAGTCCTTGGAATCCAATGTTGGTCTGATACCCACGAATGACTTTTTTAACATATATTTCAGTTCCATTGCACATCACTCACGGAATATGAAGGTGGCACAGCATTCCTGGAGACTTGAGGGGGTTCTCGATGATGAGCAAATGGAGTTCTTATCATACTTAGGTATCTGAAGATGTCCCTTTATCTGACGACATCATCCTGTAGTTAGGGTAGACTAGGGCGCACAGAAGGAGTCCTCGGAGTTTTTACCCCAGACGCGAAAACCTCCGAAACTTCCCGAGTGCCACTTCTGTTATAAAAGGGCACCGATCGAACCATGGACACTCCATGAACAAATACGGAACAGACAAAAAAGACACACTGTACATAATGGCAGAGAAGAAAACATTTCACAAGCCAACACAGGCATTCGACAAATCCTCTCCACAATCTGCAAAGTCGGCTCTCCCCCCTGGAATGTTGAACTTATGGGCCCGATGGACTTCTCTTCCGACAAGGGTACGTCTCTATGTTGGCCTCTCCACCTTCGCTGTGGCATTCTGTGCCGACCGATATCTCACATACTCGGAGAAGCAAATTTCAAAGGGCAAGGTGACGGTGAAACAACTTGGCACTCTCGAAGACTGAAGTGACCCCCCGCTTAATACTGGTTGGTCTATATTTATTATTCTTATTTATTCACGAATTGAACGCCATTCTACTGTTCAAAAGTACATTGAGTCGTAATATTAGCACTTGAACCCGAATGAGTTCAAAACATTAACATGGTCATCAGTATCCAAACCATCTTGGATACGCACAGATCATCACAAAAAATAGTCTCTAGTTCATTAAAAAAGGGAACTGATTTCAGTTCTCAATGGTAGTAGCAAGTGCTTGTTGAGATGGTCCTTCCACTATAGCACTACTATCATCATCAACCGATTGGTTAAGGTTCTCAGTACCAATTGCCTCGAGAATTGAGGGTTCACTCCTCAAAACAGAATTAATCTTTGAAAAGATCTCCTTAGAGGTATATCCTTGAGCACTATCAAATCCGCACAAATCGTATATCTGGAGAAGATATATTGGCACAACAGAGAGCTCCTCGTTATGCGCTATCAAATAATCGACAACCTCGATGGCAAGGTAGTAATTCTCACCTTCATTCTCGCCAAACGCATCATAATAAGTGGCCGCGACGCCTTTGTTGTTTGAAGGTCTGGACACTTCACTAGGTTTTGCGTACAGCACATTCGGAGACAAGACAGTGGCCAAGTTGTGGATATCCATCTTGGAACCACTCTGTTCATCAAGATGAGAAAATGAAGAAGCCCACATGAAGAAGAACAATAACACTTCGGCCAGATCGCGATGTGCCTTTGGTAGCAACGAGTAACTCAACTCGAAGAAGATTCTTTTGTGAAGAGGGTCTTGGACCTTTTGGGAAAGGATCCAAAGGTCAAACAACTTGAAAGTCAACAATGGATTTGGCATTTCTCTTAAGAACTTCTTCAACAATGCAGATAGTTGAATGGCATTCTCCTTTTCAAGATTTGGCACTTTAGCAGGATTAGAATCGATCAGCTCGCACAATTCTCTTAAGGTCTTCAAGTTTCCATTCTTTCTGAAAACTCCCTCAACAGACATGTCCTTCTGATATAGAGCAGTTAAAAGATCATCAATGAGAATTGGGATACGAACCCTGGATGGACCATTGCTCTGAGAAGACTCAACACCAGTCTTTGAGGTAAGATCTTTCAAGTCTGAACCAAAGACATTGCTCACACTAGGACCCTTCTTATCTCCGCCAAGACCTTTCAGTTTGTCCCAGAAAGTTGGACTCTTCCTTAAATCGATCAATCTTTGAACATCAATATCTGTGTCGATATTGAGTTTAGAGAACAGATAGCCCAGAACAGCGGTGGAGATGTGGGTCAACATAACCCTCTCATGATCTGACAGTTGCGAATAGTACTTGACGGGAACTTCTTTCACAGAAGCGGCTCTATTGGAAAGGGGTCTATCTCCAGAACGATTAAGCGATCCACCTTTTGACTTCAATCCTTTAAACAAACCTTCATCTTGAAGCGGGTTATGATACTTGTACGTGTTTGGACGAAGTTCTCTAGCATGTTCAGCAGCGACAATTCTAGGAATATCATCCAACGTGAGCACTTTCTGATTCATAATAACATTTTTTGCTCTGTGGAAACTGTTCTTGCTGAGAGAAGGACCAATAGGTTCATCTTCGACTGAGATCTTCTGCTTCATGATCGTCTCTGACATGAGTTTCGACTCATCTTGATCTAGATCTTCTTTCGACTTATTGATAGTCTCAACGACAACAGATCTTCTTGCGACATCTCTTGAAGCACTCTCCGTGATTGAGGTATTTTGCCTTGTTGATCTCAATCTCTTGATTTCGTTCAAAGTCTTTCTGTAGTTTTGTTCCGTCTCCGCCACAGCATAATCATCGGCATAGCTCTTAGCTGGTTTGTTTTCATTTTCATACTCCATTACAGCTTTGGAGCGGACAATGGCAATCTTCATCAAATAGCTCAACTGAAGAAGCTTAGAGACAGGCTTGAACCCAGATCTGGCGTCAGGGTCGTCCATCGCGCATTGAGCACAAAGAACCCAGTTCTTCTTGGAATTGAACGATGCGTCGGCAATACCACCATAGGAGTGCAAGTTCTTACGACAGTTCGTACAATGAAGACAGTCATAATGCCATCTCTTGTCCAGATATTGGACACAGTCGGATTCAACACTCTTTTGACAATGGAAACAAAGATCTGAGGCATCCACCGGTATATCCAAGGAAGAGAGTGAGTCCAACGGAATACTCTCGTGCTTCCTCAACTCCCTCAGAAACTTATCCAGGGCATTTGTTGTGTGGGATGATTTGTTGTACTGTAGTGAGTTGTGAAGACCATACCTTATCAACAACTTGAGATAGTGAGCGAGACCGGTAACAACAGACAAGATCAAGTCTTGAGATTGGCTAGCATCAGTTACACCTTTGCTGGTCTTCCTTAGAATTGCAAGATAGATCATGATCTTTGCGGAGAAGTTTCTCGGCTCCTTCTTCAAAGTGTGGAATGTGACATCTTCATTATTCGAAATGGAAAGGCTAGCCAGCGAAGAATGATCAGGCTCAATCCCAAGTCTATGTAAACTTTCAAGACTTTTGAACAGAGCATCAACTTTTAGAACAAGTCTCGCCGTAGCTGCGAGCCCCCTTCTCTGATCGTGAGCTGAGGCGTACTGTAACATATCTGAAATACACGTAGCCGCATCTTCCTCAAACTTGAAAAGCGTGGTCCAAATCTCTGAAATTTTTTCTGAAGCCTTGGATTCCATATTGATTAATTGTTCCGGTGTAGGGTTTATATCAGGTATATTCTTGATATTCTCTTCGGTTGGCTCAATCTTTGGAAATGATGATAAGCCGATAGTACTGGGTGTGATAGCGACATTCCAGCACTTGTGAATCATATAACATTCGACGTGCCATTTCTGATTTCTTCCACCTCTCGAGATCTCGACATATTGTTTAAGTATAGCAAACTCACAGCCTTCACATCGATCAATGAAAAACTTGGAGAAATGGTAATGACAATAGATATCATTATCATGGTTAAAGAAATCTTCGTCGTTGTCAAACTTCTTTGAACAAATTTTGCAACAAAAATGTTCAGAATCATACTTTCTACCAAACACTGTGTAATGAGTTCCTTTCAAGTACGAGTTGCAGATACAACATACCAATCCTCTTCTCTTGTAGAAATGTTCTTCACAAAGAGGGATCTTCTCGCCACTTTCCGTATCAAAAGGAAAATATCTTGAAAGTATTGGTACCCCACAATCAGCACAACAAAAGCAATCTGTATGATATCTCTTCCCCAGGGCCTTCACGGACTTGGTCGTGATGGGCTTTTGACAACTGGCACAAACGGACAACGACTTGCCCAATACAGCTGTTGGAGGGATAAGAGAATTCTTTTTCAGTGTTAGATTAGCTGAATCTGCGTAGGAACTGGGAGTCTCTGGGATGTCGCTTGAGTGTTGTTGAGCCTGCTGTTGTGCCTGCTGTTGTGCCTGCTGTTGCGAGGGAATCTGATACTGATGAGCTGTTATGTAAGACAGTTGGGATGCATCTGATGGATTTGGCTTATGTCCATTCGTTCGTTTTCGTTGTCCCTGTGGATATGGTGAGTCATTTGGCATTGGGGGTATGAACTTCAAATAATCACTTCTTGGATCCGTGGAGATATTCCCAGACTTATTCCTGGATCGTGAATGGGGGCTCTGCATAGAAGTCTGAGCTCGCGCGTTACCAGACTGCTTGCGTGGAGTTCCAGTCTGAGATCCCACAACCGCAGGAGTAATCGGAGAGTGTCCTTGTCTAGATGAATAAGCACCTGGAACGTTGAAGCTTTGTGTCTCAGAACTGTTGGTTGGCCTTCCGTGATGGTACTCGGAATGAGACATAATTACAAAAGTGGGCTAGAAGATTTGAGTGTGACAAAGCGCGCACCGGTGGGTGATATAGTAATGAACGAATGGAGAGCTTTGTCAGACCTTGAAGTGCTTGATTCGTATAGATGGAGATCCGCGTTCCCCTTCTTACGCGACCAGACTCACAGATTCGGTTCCCGTTTCACTAAGAAAGAAATGGTCCAAAGTAAGGTCGAAGATGGCAGGATCCTGTAAACACTAACCTCTCCGTTCAATAATAGATACACTATGTGGCTTGGATATGGAAAGAAAGCGTTGGTGATGTTAGAGTGTTTCAACAATTATGCAAGGCCGGTACTTTCAACAAGGGCAAAGATCGTCGTGCACAATAAGGCTAAATTAAGGATTTCTCTTCTTTTCTGTTATGCTTATGTTTTGGCTACGCTAACGCCCCTCGTTGAGCTTACCGCGCTTCAGAATCTTCAATGGTAGTCTTGTTCTTGTTCGTTGTTGTTCCCTGTTTGTTGTGCGTTCTCCCAATTGCGCTGAGAAAAATGAGCTCAAACACACACACACACACACCGCGAGACGAAAATAACGCCGCGCAGGCGTCATCATATCCGCCAGTTTTTGCAGTTTCCGGCCATGGGTACTGCAGTGGGCGATGTCGGTCGGCATCTTGGCGCAAGCTCGTCCAAACACGGAAAAAGCACTTCCTGAAGCAAACTCACCTTGCAGTTTTGGCGTTTTTTTTGATGCAATCCCGTAATGCTGGATCTGGTTTCTCTAGAAACCATCTGTCTTACCCTCCCCTTTTTGGCCATTCACAGCATCCACATATTGTTCATACGTTCACATTGCGCACATGAACAATCGTGGAGTTCTACGATATTCCTAATTGCGTGTGTACAGTGTAGATGGGATCCGCACCAAGGGAAGGATTAATGGGACATCATGGACTCTGGAGAAAATGAGAGTATACTACTACATGAACGGCTGAAGCGTGATAATGCTCTCTCTGATCATGAATTACTAATTAGTAATTAATACACTTACTTGACCCTTGTAGCTTTGAGTTTGTCATTCTCTTCTGTTCCATATTTCATTTTCAACCCCCTCCCCTCCAGATATGCTCTTTAAAAGGCATTCGAAAAACCATCAGCAAGTTGGAATTCGCAGTGAAGGAAGATTACGGGAATTCCCGATTGTCCTATTATCTGTAATCTGATGATGCTCTGATTATATAATATATACTAAGTACTTTTATGTCAGACAGCTACCAAATCCTCGGGCTGGGAATATCAAACGCCCTGCTACTGACTGCCCAAGGACATATTATTGGTGATAAGTCGTTCGTCGTTCGGCCACGCCTGAAAAGTGACACAAGGAAACATGATTAGGCAAACTAATCCCATACATAGCTCAAAGCCATATTTTCAAAAAAAAAACAAAAACAAAAACAAAAACGCTCCATTCTGCCATTAAGAATTGTCTGATTGGATTCTCTACCGTTGAGCGCGTAGCCAAACACTCAATCTACCTAATATCTTCCCAGGAAAAAACCATTCACGCGCCACCAATTTCTTCATTGTTGCACGAGTGGCGGGTCTTGCAACCGAAACAACAGGAACTATTGAGGTTGAGCTGGTCGGCATCACCCTTTGTTTGATATAGGATTACGGTGAAATATCATAATGGCTCCTCAGTGGATGCCTCAGAACATACAAAAGAGACTCCTTCTCTATGTGTTGCAACAGCTCTCTCTGTTTTCTGAAATTGATCTCCCGAATCTCGATGTCTCTTTGGGCTCAAGCAGTCAGGTTACGTTGACAGATGTGGAAATTGACACAGATGCATTCCAGATACCAGGCCTCTATCTTAGAGATGGCAAGATGAAGAATATCAAGCTACAGCTGAATATGAGTGGCGGAGTCAGTATCGAAGGAGACGGTCTAAGTATCACCGTTGCTGTCCCATCATCAACATCAAGGGCTCGTCATTACGTTAGTGAGAGATCCAAATTTTCATTAGCCCAAAGTACAATGGATCTTGCCAACAGTATTATGGTGGACGAAAATATCTCAGAGAGTGATCTTGATTTCAACACACCATCACAGAGTTTTCATGCGGAGATTCCAACAACACAGAATCAAAATTCAGAACCATCGACACTAAATAATATGGTGACTAAAGCTGTGGAAGCAGCATTAGCAAGATTACAGGTTGATATCCAGAATATATCTGTAAGGTTGATATTGGACCATGCGACTTTGGATTTGGAAATAAAAAAGCTGGACTTTTCCACAAACGACGGTGTTCGCTCAATTAAGGTTTCTGAAATTTCTGTTGTTGGAGTGCACCCCACGGTCAACCCGGGAGAAATGGATTCCCCTGCTGAGGATACAAAGAGTCGCAATGGTACTGACGAGGATAATGACTCCAGTTCAGATGATGATGATTCTGATGGAGAGTGCAACAATCTAATGTCTTCTTCTATCCTTGAAAAACCAAAAGATTTGAATGAAAGCCTTGTCTATTCTAAAGAAGAGGCCAGCTCTATATACATGAGTGCTGCGTCAGATGTGTTTGAATCGAGAAGGCGAGATTTTAGTAAGGCACATTTGGCATTTGTCAATGAGGCAGTTATCACATTCAGTGGTCTATCTAGCATAGAGAATCTGGATGTTACAATTGATGAGATCAATATTGCTGCTACCCCTATACCATTCACGCTATTGCATATTATTGAGTCCTTTGCTGGCATTGGTGCTCGTGATACATACTCCAGACTGCCTAACTTGAACTCCTCCATAAAAGAAATGGACAACGCAGAATCATGTTCTGCGGAGAAACAGTCCTTTTTCAAATCTCTAACTGTGAGAAAAATTGCTCTAAATGTGGTCTCTGCACTTCTTCCTAATGGAACCTTCTTCAATCCCAACGAGCTGACACTTTGTTGTGAGCATTTGGAGCTGAAGCATGCGCGTTCAGATATATACCATGGTGCATTAAACAAACTTTACCTAATCCAGAATGAAAGGATTATTGGGAGTTTTGACGCAGATTCTGATAAAAATGATATTCGCTTTGAGTTGAGAGCGAACGACTTCACGTTTCTCTTAGCCAAGGCTTTAAAGTTAGAAATTGATCATGTAACTTTTCAGCATTTTTTGAGGCTTGGCTCATTGATCCCTCAGATATTTGACTCGCTTTCGAGAGTAAAGGCTAAGCAGCCAATTAAGAAGACCTCTACTGGTGTGACTACTCTCCAAACATCTCTGGTGACGATTATTTTGAAATTGAATCCGAATTCCTCGTTGACTCTCAAGGTGGCTCCTATATCATTTGATTCCGCAAAGGGTGAGCTTTCTATCAAAAAATTGTCACTCTCGAAATCTTATGGTCAATCTTTTGATAATCTCTTAAATGTATCTAACGTGGTCTTTTCTTCCCTCACCAACGAGAAGCGGTTTCGGTCTTATGACAACACTGGACATGAGCTCTTTCTCCTGACTAAGTCAATTTTGGAAGTGGAAAAGATACAATATATGGTATCGCTTGAAATGGTTAACTTACTTCGAGCAGAATTGGAAGCTTTTGTAAACCTCTTGGACTTTGAGAAGCCTGAGACCATATTCAAAGCTAAGAAGAAAGCAAGAGTATCCACTAATGTGATGTTCCAATCTCGTCAGTCAGTTAACCTTTTGGTCAATTTGAAGAGCTTCGAGTTCAAAGTTTCACATATCTCAGACAAGTTCGGCGATATCACTGGCAAGCTTGGAAATATATCTGTGTTGCTGCACAGGGACGGTTTCTTTCAACTACATGCTCATGATGTTGACATTCGAAGGGAATCCCATGACACCACCGAACAATTCCTAACTGTTATAAATGCTAGTGATAAATCTGCCCCTATTCTCTCTGTGAGGACGAAAAATTTCAAAATTTTAAATGTTATGCTAAGAAACTCTATTCTGGAATATTACACTAAGTGGATTTCTCTTTTCGAGGGTAATGACGATGATCAGGATACTCAGCATAATATTTCTGGGATATCTGACTCTGAAAACCTGAATACGGAATCTACAGTTGAAATCAGGTTAAGTCTTGTCGACTCTGCCATTGGATTAAACCCTGGAAGACTTCAGTCAAAAGCGGTCTTGGTTATACCGAATGGGAACCTTGATCTACTCGTTGCTCCAAAGATTGTCATCAAATCTGAGCTCAGAAGCTCCTTCCTCGTTTTGATTGATGATATTGCGAACATTGCTGATATGGAAACTTCTAAGAACAGCAAGACCACAAGGTCACAATGGTCACAGGTCGTGGCCTATTTTAATTCTAGAGGGTTTATTTCTGTTTGCCGTCTCAAATCTCTTTTGCTGAATATTCTCATCAAACCTTTGGCCCACCCTGAATCATCTAGCTCAGTCATTTTGGACATCAGCTCAGAGGGCTTGGATCTTGATCTATGTGCGGACTCTTTCCAATGTTTGACTCAACTTTTAAGCGACTTGAAACAGCCAGTTGTCATCAAACCTGACGCCAAGTACAAGGTTGATACTCACGGAATCATTGATGTTTTCAACGGTATCGAAGAGAATATGTTTAACGGGGATCACCTGGAAGGGACAGCTCCATCTGTGGTAGGTGTTTACAGGGACGAGCCGATCTCTCTTGTCGAGAGTTACTATGATGATCAAGCCAAAGAAAGCTCTGATCTGCTGAGTAAAGACTTGAGTGAGCTTGCAATCAAAAGGGACGCTCTCCAGAAAAATCCTTTCTTTACTGAAGGTCAGGATCAAGAAAGTACTAGCGATGTCAAATCTGAAACATCAGACTCACTTTTGCTATTCAATGAGGATCATTTTCAGGATAGCGTAATCGAAAGTACAAAAGGATCTGGAGTTTCTCTTCCTATGGTTTTATTGCTAAATCTAGGCAAAGTGGTAATCAAGATCTACGACGGTTATGACTGGAAATTTACTCGCAAAGCCATCAGTGCCTCTGTTAAACGTCTAGAGAGGAAGGCAACTGAGCAAAGGGAACAGGCTAAACAACGTGAACGCTCCCCAGATCGCCCGCTACCAAAAAACGATGGTATTGTCCATGAGACACTATTTGATTCCATTCATGTTTCTCTTCCTGTCTCTTCAAATCCTAATACACTGGCTGAAATCATCAATAAGGACATTCAGAACAAACTGGAAGATGATAAAAATAGCATTGATGTTGGTAAAAAGAACAATATTAAGAAGTTGAAACTTCGTCGGTCTAAGGCTCACAAGGTGGTAATTGAGCTGAAGAATATTATTTGCCACTTCAATGTTTTATCAAACAAGGATCCTAGCGGAACCTCTCCTGATCTTGATGGGACTGAGTTTGAGGTTTTAAATGAGCTCGATTTGGAAGTTGAAGATTTCGAGGTGATTGACAATGTCTCTACTTCCACATGGAATAAGTTTGTATCATACATGAAGGATACCGAGAGAGAGGCTGGATCATCAATGTTCAAACTTAATATGAAAACTGTCCGTCCGATTACGTCATTGGCTGCTACTGAGTTCCTTCTTAATGTTACTGTGCTACCTTTGAGGTTGTATGTTGACCAAGACACCTTGGAAGTCTTGACTCGTTTTGGTGAGTTCAAAGATTCGAGATTTGCTTTGATAGATGAATTTGAAGATATTGCATATATTCAAAGGTTTGATGTTAACGCTGTCCATATCAAGCTCGATTATAAACCAAAGAAGATTGATTATGCTGGATTGAAGTCTGGGCATACAACTGAGTTCATGAACTTCTTCATCTTGGACGAAGCTGATATGGTGCTAAAGCAGGTTACACTTCATGGAATATCGGGATTTCCTAAGCTTGGTATCGCTCTCAATGGACTATGGATGCCAGATATCAAGGCCACTCAACTTAGTGGTGTTCTATCTGGTCTTGCCCCTGTCCGATCTATTGCGAAGATTGGATCTGGCTTCAAAGATCTTATTGTCGTTCCCGTCAAAGAGTATAAGAAAGATGGGAGGCTTTACAGAAGTATCACCAAAGGTGTGCAACAGTTCTCTAAAACAACAACGAATGAGCTTTTGAAATTCGGTGTAAAGATTGCCGCTGGCACTCAGACTCTTCTAGAGAATACAGAGGAGGTGTTAGGGGGTACTGGATCCGCTGCTCGACTTGTGCATGTCCATGAAATGTCTCAAGATGCAGATAGCGAAGATATCGATGACGATGATATAATGTATGATGATGGTCGATTCTATGGTCAAAGCTCTCAGCTTATAGGAAGAGGATCTGATGCGCCGTTGCAACGCTCTGTTTACCAACCAACCCTTGAGTCAATTGTTGATATAAATCCACCAGGGTCACTTGTCCAAACGGGGCATTATCAACCAAGACGAGGCTCTTCGAGAAAAGTATGTAACTATCAAAACGACGACGATGGTTACTTTGAGCATGAAGATGAAGATGATCAATTGGATGGCAATAAACCTAGAACTGTCAGTCTCTACGCTGATCAGCCAACTAGCTTGAAGGAAGGGTTTCTTTTGGCATACGACAGTTTTGGTCGCAATTTGCTTGTTGCAAAAGATGCAATCATTAATGCAGGTACTGAGATCAGCGAAAGTGGGAGTGCCCATGACACCACCATGGCTGTTTTGAAAGCCACGCCTGTTGTTTTGTTGAGGCCTGTTATAGGCGTAACAGAAGCTGCATCGAGAGCATTACTAGGAATCAACAACCAATTGGATCCTACCCAAAAGGATTACACTGAGGATAAGTACAAAAAGGTTAAGAACTGACTGGTTTATTGAATGATTTACATTGCATGGTTAACGATAAATAATGACGTGTTGACTTAATAGGTAGGTGTCATGTAGTAACAAGCTCATGGTTTCTCAACCTTCACAGAGTCACCACCCTTCTTTGAAGATTCAAGAGCAGCTGCAACGATAGCCAAGTGATGGAATGCAGTCTCTGGCTTGGAGACAACCAAGGACTTGTCTTTCTTGACGACAGCCTCATGGAGGTTCTTGAGCTCATCTTCCAGGCCAAAAGAACCGTTTTCCTTATACTCAATGATAGAGTCAACTCTTGCTTCTTGAGCAGAGCTGCCAGTGTTGACGGTGACCTTGCTTGATGGAAGGCCGGCAGAGAAGTCAGCAACGATGGAGCCATTATCACCATAAATAGTGAAGCTTCCATGCTTTTCGGTGGCACCAAATGCAGAGCCATAAGTAAAAGTGCCTATAACGTCTGCCTCTGTTATCATTGTGGAAAACAAGATATCATCACTTCCCGAAGTTTCTCTAACTTGTTTTGTCAATGCAGAGACAGAAGCGATTGGCCCAAGGACCTTTGTCAATAAGGCCAATTGGTGGACACCGCCATCACTGAGGTAACCACCGATGTGTTCGGGCTTCAACCTCCACGATGTGTTCATGAATATGTTCTTGGTGTTGAATGGACCTGTGTAATGATATGTGAATCCCACAACGTTGCCGATTTTTGAAAGTTGTTCCAAAATGATCTGACCAACCTTGAGGTATAACCAGTTCTCAGCGATGATAATAGGAATATCAGTACTCTGGTCAAGCTTGACTATGGCCCTCGCATCCTCGATAGTAGCGGCTATTGGCTTCTCAATGATAGCTGGCTTACCGTTTGCAACCGCCTTTTGAAGGGCATCTAAATTGTATTGAACTGGCAACAGGATATCGAGGACATCGACTTCGTCATCGGCCATGATCGACTCAAGAGAGCTGTGGACTTTATCATCTGGGATGTTTGCCTTCTGAGCAAACTGAAGGGCCTTTTCCTTTGTTCTGTTGAAGGCTGCAACCGGAGTAAACTCCTCGTTGAGACCCTGTAAAGTTGGCAAGTGGTTGTTTGTGGCAAAGATTCCTGTGCCAATGATACCAATCTTCAAGTTCTGGGACATTTTCTGTATTGTAATGTATGTTCTATTGAATGTTTGGCACTGGAGGGAAACGTGGAGTGGTGGTAAAGCACTGTATTTATAAGTGTGGAGTTGTGCTTTCCGGAATTGTCATCGTGTACACCTGCAGTTGCGCAACAAAATGCACCTCATACGGAGAAACATGCGAGGCAAAGTGGTTTTTCCGCTCCGATAAATTCGTATAACGCCGGAGTTGATTGCTGTATACAATTCGACAATCTTGAGTTGACGTGCATTAGAGGTCTGGCAATGATAATTGAGCCTCATGCCATGGAACTTTGAAGGACTTGATAAGGCGTCTGAATACATTTATGATTTATCTGCACTGTGCAGATTCCAGAATCGCATCCAAGTTGGTGAGAGGACGTTACCGAAAATCTAGATTCACTAGGCAGAGGGACGTTACATCAGTTACGAAGTATTCATTAGGTAGGATTTCAATGATATCAATAATAAGAGTGTTTTTCCTTGATGACTCTCTGTAACAACCAACAAACAAATGCAGCAATGATGGAGATACCACAAATCAACACCAAGATCATATTCGAGTATTCATATTGTCGCTTTGCATCCGCTGGCCAACCAGAGTAAAGGGCATAGGTAGCCATAACAGAACCCAAGTTACCCAGACCAGTGACAAGTGCACTAGAAACAGCAATACCAATGTCTCCGTGCTTGCGGCCAAAGATATCAGCTGTCATAGACATACAGGTTGGAACAGTAGGACCCAACCCGAAACCTGCAATCAACAACCCACCATAGCGGCTCCATTTGTGTTTTGCATATGTGCACACAACCAAACCGATGATGATTATCACAGTAGCACACGAAAAGATTAGAGGTCTGAACTTCTTGAAGATATCAGAGAACGGTGTAATCAGCAAAATAGCAGCTAGATCAAACAGCCAGATAGGTGCATAAAGCAAGGACACATCAATAGAGCTGAGACCAAGAACAGATCTAATCAAGGTTGTACCAAACACAGCCAAACCGAAACCTGTACCAACAACACCAAAGTACATCATGATCAAAGGCCAGATCTTGATGTCAATAAGAATGTTCCAGATATCTTTAGTGGTCCAGGTCAACTTTTTTCTGTACTGTGACATATCCTTTTCATGGAGTAATCTGTCGCTCTCATTTAAAGGGAATCTATTCAGTTTCTTAAGCTTAGCAAATAGCGTGATCTTGGTCTGTCTCTCTTTTTGGTTGTCTGGTAACCATACTAACAAAGTGACACCGACGAAGACAGTGACAACACCATATACGAGGAAGAGCCATTTCCATCCTTCTCTGCCTCTAGTCATATCCATCTTTTGGAAGCCTGCTGCAACGAGACCTGCTGCAGCTGCTGAAATCTGCGCAGCAGTGAAATAGTAACCGACTCTTCTAGTCATCCTATGAGGCGGATACCATAGACTGACGTAGTAACTGAGACCAGGCCAGGTACCTGCACCGCACATACCAGAAATGAATCGAATGGCGATAATACCACCGGCGTTGTCCAAGGCAGCATAGCAAGAGTAAACCAAACCAACAGACATCACAATACGAGACAACCAAGCCTGTGGAGCGACTCTGGTCATTATGATGTTCATAGGAACATCGAAGATGATGTAACCAACGTAGTAGAGAGCGGATGCGGTGGAGGTATCCTTCGCAGTCAATTTCAAGGTCTGTTTCAATGAGTGTCCAGCTTCGGAATTCATCGTGAGGGCATTACCATAAGCAGAGGAGCCGAACGAGGTCAAGAAGTATAAACACCATAGAGCAGGGATGATTCTGAAATCAAGATGGAGATAGATCTTATCCAATCTTGCGAGCTCCTCTTCGGTGAACACAACCTCATCGATTCTCTGCTCCTCGTTTGTCACTTGCGCCGAGGTCTTGTCCTCCACGTCGCTCATTTCGGTTCTTATGTGATCGAAAAGAGTTAGGAAGTTCAGAAAAAGATGTGGGATAGGCCTCTATATATGCACCATCGAGAGTGCAGTCACCATTTTCCAACAATTCTTTTAGCGTGGGCCCTGGTGCCTCTTGTCCCACACTTTTTTTTATCCTTGACTCCTTGTGATTCCCTTCTTCGGAAATAATTTTGAATCATGAGTCAGGTTATGACTCGTGATTGGTGAATCACAATCACTGATTATGATTGATCTTCATGCATACATATCATAGATACTTGTTGAGGTCGCGCAATACCGTAGGAGGTCCATTACTCTCTTTGCCAAAGAAGGAGTTCAACCCAACAAATGTTGAACAAATTTATGAACTACAAAGCGATTCGTTACTTTGTTGAATTCATTCATTACTCATGGAAGCATCAAGTTCATCTCCCATTCCTTATGGACACTCAGCCAGTTGTCGTTGATCTCCGAATTCTTTCGGCGTCTCCAAACTTCAAACATGATTTGTCTCGCTCCCCAATAAGATCCAAGACCAACGGTGGCCAACTTGGCCGCCCATTCTCTGAAACGATTGCGCAGAGCAGGCTCGGTGGCTGAACAACCGGTAATAAATCCTTGCCAAAACATAGGAAGAAGCGTCACAGTACCAGCATCATTCATCCTTTGAAGGTTCTCCAGATGCTCCACACAGTCAGTACAATGCTTCTGAAGGAAAATATCACCGAGCTCACGAACCAAAGTAAAATAATACACAACCAAAGCGTTCTGAAAGGAGTGCATATGGTGATATAATCCCTCGTGAAGTGGTGAAAAGAACTTCCCATCACTGTCCTTCAATTTCCACTCCGTTTTCCATTCCAAAAGCTTCTTTTCAAATGTAGCACAGATCTTTTTAAACTTGTTCTCATCTTTCGCCTTTGGATGACTCTGTAGATAGATCTTCACCTTGAGGAGCCTCACAGCTTCACTGAAAAGAAAAATCAATGAGTTCGGCATACCATATAAAGCCTCTGTCAACATGATTTCTTGACAAGATTTACTCATTGCAGTCGCATTGTCAATTAATTTTGGGTTATACTCTGTTTCTTGTGTGGCTTTACTCGCAGCTTCAATACCAAAAAGACCATCATTGAGATCGATGCTTTCCTGGAATTCACCTCCGGAGTTTCTACTGTCGTTGGATTCATCCAAAATCTGAAGGTATATCTCCTTATGATCCTCTGCGATACTAGACAGATTTTGGAAGTTGGTAGAGTCTTGAACAAGTTTCAAGAAGGAGAAGATTCTGTGGAGTGACTTGGCCTTTCTGCTTAGCTGTGGTCTCTCTTCCATTCTCCTTGCAATGACTTCACCACATAGGGATAGGTGGTATTGGCAATCAGCCATCGTTCCCCAGACAACATCAATAGTGTTCATTGAAAGGAAGGTTACCACCACGTCTTTGTATCTTTCATTATGCATCTTGGATACGCTCAGATCTCCCTGGAGCATTTCCTTCAAGAAAGCGCTTGCTTGAGATCTGAATTGGATTCCCAAATTCAGGAAGAACTTCATCTCTGTTGATCCCTTTTCAAATTTGGATTGTAAGTTGAAGCAACTCACAGCTAGCAGTGCATTTAACAATGACATTCTTGAGTTAGAAGACTTGCCCATAGCTGCCAAATCACCAAGGGCTAAGACAGCTCTTGGGAAATAAATTGTCTTCCATGGATTCTTGGGAAACATTACCACTGTCATCATATCGGCAACGTTATGAAAATAATGATCCAACAAGAATCTGGTAAGGGAGCTAATACGAAGGCCAGTTGTTGGAATTTTCAACGAAGAGCTCATCTCTGGTAGAATTGGTGTATCAATTATTTTTATGACATTCTCTGGCATACTGGACTCAGCTGTCTCTATCACAATGGACTTAGGTGACCTCCGAGCTTCCGATGACAAAGATCGTTCTGGCCATGGCGTCTTAGCATGAGATTGTGGACGTAGTGCGTTGAAAACTTCACGATCATAAGCAAATGCATCAGGATCATTTTGAAAGAGTGATGTTGTTGTTGATGCAGGTGAACCAGCATGGGTTTTACCAGGGATGATTGCAGCTTGCGGTGATTGGAAAGGGTATAAAAGCTCGGAAAACATGTTTAGCTGGTCATTAGATGTTGTTGCAGCAGTCGCTGATAAAAGGGCATCGAAACGTAATTCATTGGACAACCACTCATGATTCATCTTAAACTGGTCATGTTCAAAGATGTTGCCGGGTTGCCAATTAAGTTTGGGCATATCACTCAATGAATTTGAATTATCAGGGATTGGCGTAGTTGGTCTGCTGTTGCTCCTTCTGATAGAAGCTGAGGATTTAGACCTGCTATCATCCTCGGTTGAAGGCTCTTGCATATTCTCCAACCTCTGTCTTGCATATTTGTTTTTTGTGAGCTTCCTTCTTTTCCTGAGAATATCACTCGGTATATTCTTCAAACCTTCAAACACGCCAAAGGGCCCTTGTAACCAAGTCTGGCTTTCTTCTATCAAAGAGTAATCGGGGCTATGTAGAAGTCCCAAATCTCTATCCATCTCCTCATATGTTTCATATTCACGATGATACTTGACAAACTCGATGTTTCTTCTTTGAAATCCCTTCTGAGAGCTCTCTTCGTCGTCATCACCCGAATCGGAAGACCTTAGCTGATATCCATACTTATCAAATTGGATAGGTTTGGACCAACATAGTTGAATCGAGTAACCAGCACATACGAACCCTGACTTCTTGCACCTCTTGCAGAACGGTCTTCCCAAATCACACTTGATCTTCCGAGATCGACACGTCGCACACCCTGTGAAGGTCTTCGTTTTCTTTTTCTTGGACATCTTAGTAAGTTCGCCATTCATCACTGTGGTCCTATCATTGACGGCAACTTTGGCGCTGGTCATCGGGGATTGGGGGCTCTTGCGCGTTATAACTCCCACTCACAATCTCCTTTTCTCTATAGCTGCGAGTGTTGCCTTTTCTTCAACAACAACTGGGCAACTTTGTCCGATCACCAGCTGAGCCTTGCTCTTACTGAGAATTAATTTATTATCTCACAGGCACTGATTTTTTTTTAGTTTCTCAGAGCTTCGTGACGGAACCTGCAAAATTGACATGAAAATAACGGGCAAATTTGTTCAGTTTGCATGGGCCAAGAGACGGACTGAGTGTATGTAGGTAGCTCCCCAGATATTATCACATGCTACAATCAATATATAATTATGAGTGATAGTCTATTGCTGTTGCTGAATACTACATTATACTTTTATAATAATAATGACGAGGCCTAATATTTGGAATATTATAATAAATATTGGCAGCGCGATATTGGAAATTGAGATGCAAAAAAATTCCGGTACCGGGAATCGAACCCGGGGCTCGACGGTGAGAGCGTCGGATGTTAGCCACTACACCATACCGGAGATTGTTGATAAGTTTCGAAGCTTCAATCCCAAATTGTGAGCTAAAGCCTAGATTTCAATGTCGAGTACAGTCCTATCGCATCTAATACAGCACGAGGTAGGGATGAGATCGAATGACCTTCATCCCCATCCGACATTCGATTGGAATATTCGGTCGAATATGGTACTTTGTAACCAATTACATAATAATCATCCTGATTAGGAAATTTTCCTGTTGCGGAGTAACTAGGATCCCATATGAAACCGTATGAATAGATACTCGCCATTGTTACTTTCCTGAGGCACAAAAATACTATTCTATTATATTTGATGTTCAATAGCACCATTTGTCATGATCTGTTGAGCAGAAGTCGCACTTCAAAGTTGGTTCAGGGCCTTGGAAAAGACCGAACCCACATCAGTATTGGTACCAAGATGATCGCTAGCTTCCAAGCCCTCGTCTGATACATGAGTTGTTATCTGAATATCAGAGCAGTTATCTTGAGCTTTGCTGTTAAACAATCTGGAATTATACTGCGAAGAGATAAGATGCTGTATCGTCAATGGAGAAAGACGATGATGGCGGTGGGCAAGGATGTACCTGGCCAGAGAGAATGACCGTTCACAGCTCGTAGTGGTTGCTGCGAATGCAAAAACAACTCTTCCAATCTTTGCCAATCTTGGAAGGCGATCGCTCTCTCTCTTCCAGTAGGATAGTGGATTGAAATCTTGTGTGCTTCTCACGAAGTCCCTGGAAGAAGTGAAAAACTCCCATTCAGACTCCACTGAGTCAAATTTATTTCTCGAATTACTCACATCGCCATCTTCCTTATCTTGAACACATCTTACTACCATGTTGTCAAACATGTCATCATACTCAAGGCTTTCATCGGCTTCAACTCTACTTGGCACTGTCATTTGAACCACTGGAGACCCCTTATCACCAAGTTCAAAAGAAGAAATGATGTCTTCAATAACCAACACCTTAGCATGACACATATCGATGATGTTTCTTGTATCACGGACACTCAGGTTGGAGTCAATTATTGAGGTTCGGAAGCGTGGATCCAACAAATTGGTTAAATAGAAATTCAACCAGGTCTGAACGCTTCACGTACTTCTCAAGTTTGGCGCTTGCAGCTGAAGCTGCAAACCTATAACCTTCTGGTAAGCATTCAAATGTGCTTTCAATTCTCTGTTTCATGAAAACTTTTGTAGTGTCCTCCGCTGTAAAACATTCTTCAATATCTTTGATGTACTCAATTAAGTAGAAGTAGCATACCAAAGCATCAGAACTCACACCGATACATCTATTGAATCTTTGAGTGAAGCTATAGAATGGCTTCAAGAGACTCTTCATTAGTTGGATTTCGGCCCATTCTCTCTTGTTCAACACCAAATCAACATCATCAGCGATTGATACGCCTCCAGGAGAATATGCTCCCAAAGAGTTCATCTTTCTCTTTATATTCTCACTAGCATCACCGTACACTGTTCTTAGAAACTCCACAATTGGGAACTTAAAAGTTAAGAACCAAATAAGAAGCTCGTATGTGGCATTCCACCTGGTTACCACTTCTCCTGGCGGTTTAGTAAAGGATAATTTCCAGTTTTCACAAATGGCTTGAAACTTGGTCCGATATGGATCTGATAGACGAATGATAGATGCAACTTTCCTCACTTTTATCATGATTGCTTGAAATCCTGCACTTGATTGAAGAAGGCGAATAGCGACCAAGTGAAGAACATGACTTATACAATGGCACCAAGTATTTTCATCAAATATCCAAGAGATTTCATTGGAAGCAGCAGATCTTCCTATGGAAGTTCTTCGTTCTTCCAACAGCTCTTGTAAATAGGTCATCATACGTATGTTATTAGCTGCTCCGTCAGTAGTGACTGCAAGGATTTTCGATGCCACATTGTATTCCACCAGTACTGCCATAATCGCATTTGCGATCTGTTCACCGCTATGCTCGAGACTAAATTTCGAAAAAGAAAGTAGCACCTCCTTGAAACTGTATGATGAATCCACAAATGAACCAATCAAACTAATATAATGGCCTCGATCAGAGGGTGACTGCCAGAGATCCAATTGCAAATGTAAAGATATACACCCATCTGAATTCAATAAGTCCTTAACTTTCTGTTCAATCTCAAATCCACGTTCCTTCAACTTTGCTGATAGCGAATGACGGTTCTTGATCGGTAGGTTTATGTTATAGATTTCGAACAAACGTTGGAACTTCGGAGACTCTCGATAAGTGAAAATGGTACCGGATGCGATGCAAACAAGTCTAGAAGTGTCTCTTGCGTATTCTTTGTTTTGACTGTACTGGCAACAATGGCTTCCATGGTTGTGCTCTTTCTGAGTCTTTTGAGGGTTCTTTCAGTGGGAGCACCTTTTTGGAAATCGCTTTTGACGAAGCCATGAGAATTGACAAGATGATCTCTCATATTGGATGTTGATGTTTGGAGTTTCGAATCTGTTGTTGAAAATGGGCAGCCTTGGGCGAAAGAGCATTTAATAACATAGTCTGTCCTTTTTCTTCCTCTGAAACCCCAAGTATTGGGCAGCTTCATCACGGTAAAATGAGGCCAGATGAGACTTTTTTCTTTGGTGGAGGCATGTTTACTGGTCATTGGGGTAACATCTATTAGTTGAACTTCAATTGGATTGTCATCAGGATCACTAGCCTCTGCTGCAGGAGCTTCTGTGTTGTCGTTATCCTCGTCTTTATCACCAGAGATTGGACTTGACCTTGACTGACTGCTGGGAGGGACTTTGGTCCTTTTCTGTCTTTTTGACTTTGAAGATTCATAGTACGAGTCTGAACTATGGACTTCGGAATCACTGCCGAGGTTCATTGCTTTATAGTCCTTTCGCTTCTTATTTCTTCCTGATTTTCTTGGATTAGTCATTGTGTAACTTGCATGCAGCTTTCATCGTTAATAAGAACGTCTAAAAATGAGAGTAATCCTCAAGAACTTGTTATAAATACAATTCGCATGACGACACTTACGACCTGTAATTATTCTGTGGATATTAGAAAGTATGAGACTTAAGGCGATTTCTTTATTGGGCTAGTGTCTTCGGCAGAGATCTGCTCAAGCTGACGCGGTTGATTGACGGAATCTTTGGTTGGAGTCGTGCCTGAGTCCAACTTACGCGCTCGAAAATTAAATTTCCCCCAGTCGGTAATTTTCCAGAAATGGCATTTTCCAATCAAATGCCTTAGAATTGAGATATACGGGAAGAAGTTGGGCTATATTCTTATCATATATTTCTACAGTAGAAAAACGAACGTATCTTTGCACATTATTGAAAATCATACTGTGAAGATAGGGATATCGGAGGGTTCTTCGCTAGTGTTCGACCTTTCTTCTTTCCAAATACCCTCATACAATATATCCAAACTATTTTCTTATAGAGAACACTAAAAAGACAACAGATATTATCAGGAAATCGTCGATACATCTCATAAATGTCATGTGTTGCTCTAGAAGGGTTTCTTTCGAAGAGATATATCACATTACATTAGTCGAATAATTGGAGAGTTCAGAATTCACATTCGACTACAGTCGAATAGCGTCGAATAATCGAATATGATCCATTCGATCCCATCCCTAGCACGACGCACGTATTATTTAATATGTATAGGCCAGTTAGCAGCCGCAGCTGTGATATAATTTAGCTTTATTTTATATTGATATATATAGCATAGCTATGGGGAAAATTGGAAATTCTGCCATTTCAACCAGCTCAGCTGATCATCAAAAAATGATTTCGCCCAGGATCGAACTGGGGACGTTCTGCGTGTTAAGCAGATGCCATGACCAACTAGACCACGAAACCATTTTCGAAAGCCGAGACGGGGAACTTATTTTTTATAGAATTCGCCTTATCCATGCTCTTCTCCATTCACATTGCCATTCACAGCAACTAACTCGGTGATGCTTAATTTTCTTTCCCTTCAGAAGATCTTCGTGTTATTGTTTTGGGATGATCAACTGTCAATAATCGCGAACTTTGCGAACTGCTCGTTTCAACGTCACCACAAACGAATCACGGTCAGGAACGGAAAAAAACATACAAAGACACGGAAGCAACTACATTTATACATATCCAGCATGTCTCTGTCTACTTCTAAGCGTAAACCGAAACAAAGGCTCTTCACGAAGGATGTGAAATCCCTGCTCTACGCGTTTGGAGATGTTGAAGAACCACTGCCAGACACTGTGAATGCGGTGGAAGATATCTTGATGAACTATGTTCTCGATCTATGCCATGACGCCCATGCATATTCTAAAGTTACGTGTCGGCAGAAGGTCAGAGTTGATGATTTCAAGTTCGCTTTAAGAAAGGATCCATATAAGTATGGTAGATTAGAAGAATTGTTGAAGATGTCCAAGGCTATTGAGACTGCAAGAAAAGAATTTGACAGCAGTGAAGGTAAAAGTCTTAAAAACGTGCAAATTGACGAAGACGAAGATGAGGCTGGTACTGGTAATGGAACTTTGAACGACTCTAACTCTGCAGATAAATCTAGGGTCTCTGATAAGAAGACAACTAAGAGCTCGAAAAAAGATGACAATAGACCAAAAAGAAAATACACCAAGAGCGGCAAAGAGAGAAAGCCATACAAGAAGAGGGCTAAAAAAGGCGAAACACAGGGTCCTGTAATCATGCCAGCTGCTCCTTCCAAGTCTGTCTAACGAATGTAACGAAACTTTTGTGTATTTGTAGAAGAAATAAAGATACAGTGCAAGAAAGCGGTGATTAAGAAAGTTCAAAAAAGGTTATCTGTACCACTTATATATTTATGCATGATTACTTCAAAATGTGAAAGCAACAATGTTGTGCAAATACTCCTCATTCTTCTCAAAGTCAAACGTGGCGTTGCCAACAAACTTGTTCCACCAGATGTTCAGTTTATAGAACATATAGTTTCTCAAATTACCAGGGAGATTGATGTAACTTGACCCAATGAATTTTAGCGCGCCCCAAACAGCGTTCATCTCTTCGTAAAATGCTTGTTCGATTGATTTTCTCTCCCTTTCGGAAGTTCTATCCTCTCTAATTGGTTCAGCCTCTAATTCGTCGATTTGTTGTGCCAAATCGTCCTCGTTATCCAAAGTAGTTGGTTTCTCTTCATATTCTTGGTTTTTAAGGGCCTCTAAATAGCTGAAATTCTGGATAGATTCAATTGATTTCGTAAGTCTATCAAATGTGTTGAAAAGACTAGCGATTTCATTCTTGTGAAGGTGCTCCAATGTCTTCTCATCTTCAAACAAGATTTTCAAAGCGGTAGCATAACCAGTGGATTGAATCTTACCCCAGAGACGACATCTATCACAAGTGACACAATCCATGAGTTTCGTAACATTCTTGAATTTCGATCTAAACTCATCTTTGATCTCTCTGTTGTGGAACATCGTATCCTCATTGAAAACATTCAGATCATGAGGAAGCTCCTGTATGATGCTATTGATCTCAGACTTGATCTTTTCGTTATTCTGATGGTTATGCTTGTTGAAAGTTGCATCACTGAGGAATGGCTCTAATTTGAGGATGGCACGCGTCACAAGAGCATAGTTGAAATAGATGTTAGCGATTCGTTCTGGGAATTCTCCGACTTTGAACTTGAATAACTCGAGGTTGGGCTCCCATGTGTTTGTTTCGTTGTTGTAGTATTCGTTGGACAGATGTGTAGAGACGGAACTATGGAATCCCGAAATGATCTGGTAGAAGACCTGTTGCTCTATGGTACACTCGCCTTCCAAGTGATGTTGATATATCATGCCCCAGATGTTACGTTCCGGAGTGGGTATATACCCTGTGAATCTCTCTGGGTTTCTCGATATGTCGATGATCACACCATCTCTATCGTTGATCTCACACCACTCATCATCTTCCACAATCTGATTGTCGTTACTTTTTGGACAAAGGGAATCCAAGAAGGAATCCTCATTCAAATCCCCGAGATCGCGCTGTGAATTCTCCAAATCGTAGTCATAGTCGCTGGAATGGACATCCAAGTCTAACTGACACCCGGGACTAAAGCATATAGATTGGCACTCAAAGAAGGGACAGTTCATATCTAACTGAAACTTGAACTGCTTAAAGTAATCTTCGTTCACCAACTGGTGTACCCTGGCTCTCACTTTCGAATTCACGTCATTGATTCTCGCATACGTCAAGTCACAACACTCATCACTAATCAAGGCATCGGTATCAATCTCAAACAACTCTTTTGCGCAGACCGCCGAACACAGCGCTAAGAGCCCATTTAGAAACTTCATGCTCTTCATACCGTTTCAACTGATCAGAAGGATAAAAAGAAATTTAGACGTTTCAAAAGTGGCAGAATAACCATCATCATGTTACAACTGGTGATTTGGCCACTTCATAAAGTTTACGGAGTGGCAACATCCTTACACCATTCCGGGTTTAGTCAGCCTCAGGATAAAGGTGTCATTAGGAAAGGTTTACGTGTTCAATTTCTGTTGGATGATTTGTTCTATCAATAACTACACAGTTTCTTACCTTCTACTACATCGTCAGGTAATTTTTCTTGAAGCGAGGCTCAGGCCTCAGGCCTCGGGCATGTTGATTACTCTCTGATCAAACAATTCTCTAATGACATCCAAGATCGCCTCGTTCTCCTTGGAGAGACTTCTCTGTATTATGACTTTGTTCAAGTTGAACTTGCTGTTGTGCATATAGTTGCGGTCTTGCTGCCTCAGCTCATGAGTTCCTCTCCTGAAATTGTGTTTTTCCACCCAGAAGTTTTCATTTTGGCTCGTAGATGTGACCACCTTCTCTTCTCTGGATTGTGACTGTGACTGTGGGTGTAATGAATGTGGTTCACCTTTTATGCTATTGGAGATCTTCTTCATCCAGTTGGCCTTTCTCTGTTTAATCCACTCATCGATATCGGTCTGTGTTTCCAATTTGACAGTCGTCCCTGCAATCGGCACTGCAATCTTCTCGTGTATCTCTGCGACGGCTTCCTTTTCTAGAATGTCTTCCTCTTTCTTCGTAGTAGCACGCTCTGCTTTCAGGTTGGGCAGATGGACTGGTAAATCTAGAGCATCAGTTTTGAATCTCTTTTTTGAAGAGTCACTCTCATCCGATGATCTCTTCCCATAGATGAGGTCCATTATATGTATCACGGACTGCTGTAGTATAATTTTGACTGTGTGGTTTCAATTTAATCTTTGTCACAACCCCAGGTTAGCGGTATTTTGTCTGTGAAACACCATCCTCATCTTCTTTAGATTCCTAATTTGTTCTGCCCGTACCGTGACCTTTCGAGTTTTTTTTCCTTATATTAACGTCTACCTGTGTAGGCGCCTTGAGCCTGCCAACGCAGTTCAAGTTACACGACGTCTATCCGAACTCTTTCCGTAATTACGCACAGAAATAACAGATATCTATGATTCTAATAGAACGTATTGAGCAATGAGTAGCTATTTGTTCATATGTATCGTACACTCTGTATCCGTCTGATTGCGTTTCTTTTTAACTCTCCCAGAATAATATACCAAAAGGCTGCTTCCTGCCGGAAAAATGTGTTAAACTTTCCGCTAGTTGTGCTTCAGGAACGAGCTTGTTTCTCTCGGATGAAATTATTCTGGATTCTCGTAGAGTATTAAAGGGCTTGAAATAGATCTGGATTCTCGTTTTCTGTATTTTGCTTAGATTTGTTGGTTATAATGGAAGTGAAGAGACATTCTGGAAATTCCGTGTTCGATTTAACAAGGAAGATCAACTTAACAAAAAAACAGATAAATAATAACGTTAGCAAAAAGCCCAGAATCGCTCAGTATAATGAATGCACCACTAAAAAACATTATAAGAAATTCCCATATGTAGAATTTTGACTTCAGAAATGAGCTAATTACATTGATCACCTTTTTGTCACAGACACTTTTCCCCAGAGCTAGCGCTCTAATTCCTATCTCAATCGTCAAACAGCATTTCTCCAATAAGACAAATTTATTATGAATCAGTGACCTCTGAAACGCCCTAAGTCCCGAACAGGTGTAAATGGTTGCATACCTTTCCCATTTTCGCTAGTTTGCGCAAAGTTCGAGTGGCCTCTGCCAAATCTGCGCAAGAGGGTTGACACAAAAACTCATATTCACCTTTAAATCACAAAAGCAAATTTAACAACTTTTCCCACTTCATACCATATTTATCACGTCAAAAACCTATAACTGAGTCGAATATTTGGTGAATTCTCAGACGCAATTCTGAGAGTTTGTTGAATTTATTGCACTTGTTATACCTCTTAATTTCCTGACTTCTAGTCATCTCCAATCTCAAAGTTCATCCATTGTTGATTTAATAATGTCTCCTGACGAGAAGCACCCTGCGGTTGAAATTGTTACTCATAAGGATTCACAGGACTCTGTCGCGACAGAGGTGTTTCATGAGTCATGGTACCCTACTGATTCCTTCAGACATTCAATGGCTTTTGTTGGATTTGCATTGTTTGTCTTGTTCACCGACCTTGAAGGTCCAAACACCCAATGTGTTGCTTCGAACTCCAACATGCTTGCCATGGTATTTTTGTATCTCATGGATACTAGTCCGATGCTTGGATATTATGCATTTTACGCTGGGTTCAACTCATTTGTTGTTGGTTTCATCGGTATTATCAACAATGCCTTAGCTATCAAGGTCAATATGCAACGACTTGATGAGGGGAACCCCCCAGAGAATATTCTTCACAGCTTGACAGAGCATAAGTGGTTGGTTTGGTGGCATGTCGGTATTGTGGCTAATACGATCGTATTGTCGCTTGTGTATGCTTTGGATGTCAGAAAAGCCAAACGTCAATCCAAATGTCAATTCAAGGTGATTAACAATGATGCAACATCCCTCGAAGTCTGAGAAACCTTTTAGTGGTATCTTTATGATTTAAAGCCTGGGGCCCTTCATTACTCATGATTACAAATTAAATTGCAACGATAATGAATATACACTTTTGATACCTGTAGATCATCAAAACCCAGAAAATAAATGAACAGATTGCTTGCAGCTCAGAACTCAGAATCGGGATAGTAACGGATCCACCAAGGAATAAATCTTTCCAGAAGTCCCCAATTCAAAAGCGCTTTCGAGTGTTGCACTCAACAAATACGGGTTATAAACGCTATACCACTTTACGACCGGGGCTGCGAGCTTAAATTAACTTAAACTTAACCCATTTCGAATTTTACGATAATATTATCATCTATTATGAGTAAAGGATGATATTTGCGACAAGTTTTAGCGCAATAGAGTAACGAATAGTTCGAAACTGAATTTATCCAGGGCTTGATTTCGGCCCTTACGTGTCACCAGCGAATCTCTAATGAATTGCAATTGGAAATTAGTCTGAATGGATGAGCAGGAAATTTTACATTTCGAGGTGATCTACAAGATAGGGAGTGAAAAATCATCTGTAAGCCATTAAGTACAATCATGCAATCAGTTCTCCCAAGAGTATTTTGTCTTCCAGTGTGGAAATCCAAGGCCAACGCCCCAGTCATCTTGGATGTATCGCTTAGGATCAGACTCTCCAATCTGATCTAGCCTTTCGATATCCTCCGGTGTCAAGTTTGGAATGCTCTTCATCCCAGGGATTCGAGCTGGGTTAGATGTTCTAGTAACCAGAATTCTTCCACGCAGCAAGTGATATGCATATATAACAGAAGCGGGTTGAAAATTGTACTTATCTGCAAGCTCCAGAACGACCGGCTCTTTCAACAATGGAACACCAGTAGATCCCAATGGTGAGAAAGCAGCGACTTTGATACCCAATGATTCGGCATACTCCACCAAATCCAAAGAAGGGATCTTTGGATGTAATTCAATCTGCAGAACAGTGGGGACAACACCAGTTTCATCAACTGCTCGCTTCAAGTGAGCCTGAGTAAAGTTAGAAGCACCGACACTCTTGACCAATCCTTTTTTCTGCAGTTCCAAGAGTTGCTTATAAGTGACCAACCAGTCACCGTCCTTATCGAATTGTAGGACACCATTTTCATCGTACGGGTTTTTTGGAAACCCTTCCTCATTTGTTCCCTTGAAACAGACTGGCCAATGTTGTAGAGCCAAATCAACGTAGTCCAAACCAAGGTCACTCAATGATTTCTTTATTGAGTACTCAGCTCTGTCCCATAGGGCGGGCCAGACTTTGGTTGTGATAAAAAGATCTTCTCTCTTGATTGTTCCTTTTTTGAACAAATCTTTCAGGAAGTTGCCGATTGCTGGTTCACTGCCATAGTACCACGCTGTATCAATACTTCTGAATCCGTTTTCAATTGCAGCCTGAAGGACACCCGGGAGGGTCTTGAATTCTTCCTCCGTCCATGGGGTACCAATTGTGAGTGCAGGCATGACGTTACCATCATTAAGCTTAACTGTGAGTTCCACGGTGTTTGTGGTCATTGCGTATGGGATTGTGACGTTGTTTTTGAGAGTTTGAGAGCAATTGATTTCACTGGAAGGTAATCCTGTATTTGTGGAAGAAATTCTTCAATAACTTTCCTGTGCAGTATTACCAGCTGTATGTGTCGAGGACAAATGTGTGATTAATTCGCGCCATGACAACATGCAGTAACGCTTCACGCAGCAGTCTTGCACTGAGCGGTTGACAACCAGGCATCACAGTGCAGCTGTGGCATGCCACACTTCCGATGAATCACTTTCACAGGCTGCTTTGAAATCAGTTGATCGCCAGTAGTTCCACCCGCTCTAAATGTTCTATCATTGGCAATATTCACAACTCGTAAGCACCATGCGGATCCGCTTCAACTGCGGTTGCCTCTGATCCATAGGATCTACAATCGGGTCTTTCTATTCCGTGTAGACGAAAGAACCATATCTGCCCATATACAGGGATGTATGACTCGCAAGCTGCTTCTCTGTCACAGAAGATAACAATGTACGTATTATATCCATATAACCTGCTTATGTTCTTAGGTTACTGTACTCCAGTAAGCCACCTTTGATTTCTGCAACATCGAAGGACACGGATATTGGTGCTGTGCGAATGCCAGAATCCAATTCCAGAGTTACCTGTTGATCATTCACACCTTCCACAATAACAAGAAAAATATCCAAGTACCTTAATAGTGCATATGAGCTCCAAGCCATCATGCCGGTAACGCCGAGAAAAATTTAATTGATAGAATCTCGTTTGACAGCATTTATTGTTGTTAATAAGGTGGAACAAATTATATGAAGTCAAATTTCTTCTTGTTTAATCCTGTACAACTGTAAAGTCCTCAAGTCCAACTGAAATCTATATAGATTTCGACTTCAGTGGTCAATGGAAGTGGAGTTTCAACACCATTGAGGTTCTCGTGCCCAAAAATTATTTCCAGTCACGTAGAATTGGAACTACTCTCTTTTTCGGCTAATATACTGAGATTCCTATCTAGTGAAATGTTGATTCCCTTGTCCTTCTCCCTCTCGTAAGTCTGCCTTAGGAACATGGATCTCAGTGATATCCTGTGCCAGCCTGGAGGTCCATGGCCACCGCCAGCTTTTCAGGGTCCAAAATAAGGTTGGCACATAAACTCTTTGGACAAGGTCTAGGCATGAAGGGCAAAACCATCCAAGGTGCCTGGTCGACCGATTGTACATATATATACACAATCGTCATTTCTTGTCCCTTTTAGCATTAGGTTTTAGTTATCCAGTTATAAGCTGTCAGTTGAAACATGATAGTACGACATAATCCCAAAATACTTAAAATAAAATCGAAATTTTCGAGACAGCCTCTGAACCTACTCAATCTTCGAACTACTAAAAATTCTCTGAAGCCATGCAGCCCAGAAACTATGCTAAGTTTAATGTCCAACTGCTATCCACTGAATTAATAATGAAATCGGTCTCACTGAAAATTCAGAACACATCGAAAAGACCTTTAAAAGTAAGCAATGGGCACCATGAAGATAGTTCGCGGATGGCTCTAAATATCACGGATATACATAGAGAGCTTTCACGGTAATTGAGCAGTGTCTTTTATTAGTGATCCGAAACAGAATTCAGTTCTACGGGCACAACAAAGTAGGAATAAGCCGTAAAGGATCACAATATCTTTAGACATTCAAACGAGGTGCCTGATTTCACCCTGTTTTGAGATCATATCTATCAAACAAGCTTCTTCAGGTCTCCTTGAAAATTTGACAACTTGAAACATCATAAGATATAAGCTTCGCCGGGGCATTGTTTACTGGGGCGATAATCATATCCTCTACATCAAAGATTCAAAGCAATGTCGATGTATGGGCACGCGCGAATTCACTTCATTGTCTAGAGATCTATCGTTATGCTAACATTTAGGAGTCTAAAAAAGAAGAGCAAAATGTTAAAGACATCCCAAACTTTCTCATCTTTCCATTAAGGGGGGTTACGACGTCATATTCATACACAATTCATTTTCTCAATCTTCGATGATTCATATCTCTGTTGTGGCGTTATTGACCTAGTCTTAGTAGCATATTTATCATGTTTATTCATCGTTGAGGCCTCACAAAAAGGCAAACTTTCCAGGAAGGGGGAACTCATCACTAACACAATTCAATTATAAATAATCAAAAAAGCTAAAAAAAAATTCTATTAATCACAGGTATTCTGAGGCTCCAACTTGTGATACACTATCAGAATATCTGAGAGCTCTGAGCTTGTGAGATTGGTATAGTAAGCAAATCCTAGTAGCAGTCATGAATTCCGTATGTATCGCAGCAAAGAGAGATCCGCCAAACTCTTCGCCTATTTGAGCAGAATCGGCGTCATGTTTTTTGCTTTCGCCACTTTGTCGCTCCCCACCCGAAATTTTGTGGGGGCCTTCTGAAATTCTCTTTGAATGTGAAGCGAACGGGCCGTGAAGTTGCGCGATCACATAAAGCTCAACTTTATTTTGAACTCCACGAGGATACATAGAAGGAAACAATCCCCAAGCAATGTCCCAACAGGTTAATCGTGCTGCTACCCAATCAATCACAAGCAAGTTCCTCAACAAGGAGACCTTAAAGTATGTGAACTATTTGGAAGAGTGAATAACGAGATCAATCTTAGACCCATTGGACTAACAAATTGCCCTTAGGTACGTCTTCACTACACATTTTTGGGGTCCTGTCTCCAACTTTGGTATCCCGGTGGCTGCTATCTATGACCTAAAGAAAGACCCAGAGACCATTAGTGGTTCGATGACCGGTGCGTTGATCATTTACTCTGCTGTCTTTATGAGATATGCCCTCGCCGTGTCCCCTAAGAACTATTTGCTCTTTGGCTGTCACGTTGTTAACGAGACCGCGCAATTGGGTCAAGGTTACAGATGGTTGAACTACTGGTACTTGGGTGGTAAGAAGGAGCTCACCGAGAAGAAGTGAGAAGAAGGTTTTATAATGACAACATAATGACGCTATACAGTTCACACTACATCTCTTTTTCTACATCGATATTCATTAGTTTGCGTGATAGTATCAATCATCAAAGATGCCCTTGGCCTTATCAACATTTTGAGTCGGTCCAAGCTGATCTTCTGTTTGTGTAGGACCTAATCCAACTGCTTGAGACTCTGGACTGGACTGCTTATGTTTGTTCAATTTACGCTTCTTTAAGGACTCCATATACTGTACCTTGGCGTCTTCAATTACTTGATTGCGGGCATTCACTAGATTCTCAAGCGTGAGACTCTCACCCATGGGATCTCCCCATGTTACCCTTGCACCACTATCACTAGCTGCTTCAAGGGGTGTTAGTCCCATATGCCCAGCATCGCTCTGTAGCGTTTCTTGGCAAAGTTTTTCAGCTTCATCATCAGCCACGTCAGGCACATCATTCGTCCTATCTTCAAATCTTTCATTATCATCATCGGGAACGAATAACGGTTCCTTATCATTTTCAAGATGCTTCCCATCTTCATCCAATGCGACATTGTCATCGACATCTAAGGTAGCAGACTGCTGCTTTTGCGCTTTTGCTCTGGATCTTCGAAACTTTTTTGTCTCTGGTAAGGGAATATTAAAATCGTTATCAGTATCCAATATCATCCGTATCGTAATATTATTCTTGTTGATTTCAAAGAGGATCGGATCCCCACCAGTTTTAAACCAACACTCCACAGACTCACCGTGGAGTCCCAAATTCAGGAAAGTTTTAAACTCTTTCAGCCTGAAAACGAGTTTATTATTCTCATCATCGTCATTGATCATCAAATCTTGTAGTTCACTTGTGTTAAACCTCATATTCACAGCCATAGGTTGTTTCAAGATTTCTTTTTCCTTTATGGAGATTCCTCTTGTGAAAGCAGTGACACTAAACTCATTATGAGTAATTTCCATCTTGAATTGATCAGTAGATCCTGCATTTTCCAAAAACGTCCTCAGTGTACCAACATCGATCATTAAGAAGTTCACAATACTCGGAGCAGTAGGGTCCTGTTTCTGATCAAAGAAAGCTCCTTTATAGTAATTGGAAAGTTTTTGAGCCTCCGGAGCACAAGGCGTGTAGAAAGGAAGAAATTTCTTCCTTATGAATCTCTTGGTGTACATCTCGATCTGTAGTCGATACCTCAAACTCAAAGAACATGAATCACTAACATCTAAACTGATCTTGAAAGTCTCGACGTCGTCCTCATGCTTCTTAAAGAGCATAGATAGCAACTTGGCTCTCACAGAGAACGAATATATTATTTCACCATCCAACTCACTCAGGCCTTCGCAGAAGCTGTCAGTATTGAATTCAAAAGTTCGGAAAAAGGGCACTTGGAAAACCAAATCCATGAAAGACGTGTATGCTGTGTTCTTATTCGAAACCGTCAGTCCTGTCCTGGATACCGTAAACCTGATCTCATCAGATACTTGGGCCACTGCATGGAGACAGCGGCACCACAACGACCTGCTCTCCTGCTGGTCGACAGTGGCAGAGAACGATGCCACCATTCTTGAGCTGCAATGAATCGTGGTTTTCGTCGCTGGTTAAAAGTTTGGCCCGAACTTGTTTTGTTTATCATCAACAAACATCGAATGGCAGAACAAAGAGGAGAAATCACAACAAAGAATGAGCAGAGTGGCGAAGGAAAAGGCCAAGAACACTAGATCGAGGTCTGGGTGCACGAACTGCAAGAAGCGGAAGAAGAAGTGCGATGAGATCAAACCAATCTGCACAGGGTGCTATAAGAGAAACCTTGAGTGCAAGTACTTCGTGATTGACGGGCCAGATGATGAAGAGCAGGGAGTAGATGCAGCAGTTACCCATGTGAGCTGTATACGTGTATTTGGAAACAACTATATGCAAATTATTGAGCCGTGGGTCTCTTCTGAGTTGTCGTATATGTTCCCTGTTAACATCGAAACTAATGTCGAGGACTTTTTACCGAGTTTGGATCTGGACGTTGACGTATCTTTAGATACAGATATGATGATCAAACTTCCAACACCTATCACTAGGAGGCAGTATCAATACCTGGAATACTTCTTCTCGGATCTTTTACCGGACCTATCACTGTTACCGCAAGAGTCCAACTACTACTCAAATATTTACCTTCGAATGGCTCTCACAGAAAAAGCTGCTCTCTATTGCATAATATGCTGGGGTTGCCGTGCTAAGAAAGGCCACAGTATCGATTATCAGAACCGCAATGAAGAATATGATTCTCTGGTATCGGTGATCAGAGAAGAGTTAACGCAGATGCAAAGCGACTTGACAAAGCGAAACTTCTTCGCTTGCTTTGTGTGCTATATGATTCTCGTTACAATGGAAATCTCATTTGGGGACACCAAAATGTGGTCACGATACTTTAATGCATGTTTCCATATGGCGAATAAGATGCCTGGTTGTTTAAAATATTTGGAAGCTGAGTGCTACACTGAAGGATGGGTACTCTCTCAAAACTTTGCATACTTCGACATATTGGCATCACAAACAAATGAGAATGGGACTTTCTACCCTATCACAGATTATGTTGGCCTCTTCTCTATAGAGGCACCAAACTCACGGTCAGACCCAATGCAGGGATGCATTCGTCCATTGATCCTTTTGATAGGTAAGACTGTCAGTTTACTCGTGGAGTACAACGCATTAAAGATCTCTGCAGACTATCCGGGATGTGATAGGTACAGTGTTGTTTCCGAGATGCTCGAGAAGGCTAATAACCTGGATAATGAGATCAGTTTTTGTAAACCTGATTTGGCAAGTTTGAAATATCTTGACACAAAGTGTGAGCTGGAGTACCATTTGACACTATTTGAGGCTTTTCAAATCGCTGCACAACTCTATTTGAGACAGGTGATCAAAAATCTGCCAGCAGTGGTCCCGGAAGTTGAATTGTTGACAATGAATCTTAAAGAAGACGTTAATGTCTTAATTGAGGCCAAGCATTTCAAGAAGAGTCTTGCTTTCCCAATGCTTCTTCTGGGGCTTTGCGTAAGTTCTCCAGATGACCGAGCAGAGGTGAAGAGATTCTTTGAAGAGCTGATCAAGCTGTGTGGTTATCTCAGTTCGTATCAGAGTATCTGGGTAGTCATTCAAAGAGTATGGGAACTTAATAACAACGGACAGGTCTATGTTGATTGGTTCAAGATTTCTAAACAACTTGAGTGGAAGTTGAACTTGGCAAGATGAATACAGTACGAAAGTTAATGAATATTCAAACGTATACTTAAAACTAAATCTCATCGATATCACAACCGACATTGTCGTCTAAATCGGGTCTGCGGCCCACAGCGAAGTCGATCTCATGTGTCTTGATGAAGCCTTCCTTGAAATAGAACTTGTCATAGCAGAACCAACAGATGAAGAAAACTGGAAGCATGATATAACTATCAATGAACCCCTTGTAGTCAAATGGCTTAAACACTGACCAACCTTGAACAAGAACTAGTAAGAAACCCAGAGCGAAACCCAAATAGTCTGTGTAAGGGAACCATTTGGATACAAATGGTAGTTTATCTAGCGGATGCCCTTGAGCAATCCATGCCGTTCTGAATCTGTAATGAACCACGATAATACCCGTCCAAGCGATAAAGGCAGCAACACCGGCAACATTGACAATATAACCATAAGCGACACTTGAACCACTTTTGTAAGACAAAATCGAGAGAAAGCCAGTCAAATGAACACCATGAATAGCCACCCACGGGATACCGTGCTTAGTCGTCTTGGTCAAAATCTTTGGACCATAGCCGGCCTCTGCCCATGTGAAGAGAGATCTTGATGCGAAGTAGATGGCACTGTTAATGGATGAGATACATGTCAAAAGGATAAATGAAGTGACAAAGTATTTCGAGTTCGCCCAGCCTGCATTGGTCATGGCGATCGTCATTGGAGATCTCATAACCTTTTGAGCATTGCTGAAAGCAGGATCGTTGTAAGCAACAGTAATACCATACGCGACAGTCAAACCAAAGTACACGTAAAAGATTCTGAACACAGTGTTCTTACAAGCTGTTGGAATGGCTTTTCTTGGATTTCTTGTCTCTGCAGCAATGACAGAAACACCTTCAACGCCCGAGTAGAAGACACCAGCAAAGACAAAGGCATTTGCAATGCCTTTGAAACCAGACTTCAAGGGATAATTGCCAAATGGGTCATCAGGCTTATGATCTGGAATACCACCTGCAGCATAGATAATAGCAAAGAGATAGAAACCTGTTAAGTAAACGAGCTTCATAATACCAAGAACATACTCAGATTCGCCCCACCAGCTCACATTCAGAAGCTGGAAACATGTGAAAAAAGCCCAAAGAAGAAGGAACCATCCATACATTGGGATTTTATCAGTGTAGACGGACATGGCAGCACAGAGAGAGGTATACTCACTGATTAAGTTTGTTATCCATAGAACCACATAGGCCAGAGATAACGCAGCACCAAACCCCTTCGATACAAACCTTGAGCCAAGGATAGCAAAGTTAGCATCATAAGCAGCATTCAACTCACCAATGTCGAACATACAGATGAGGACAACGATACCAACGAGGGCAAAGCCAACAAGCATACCAGCAGGACCTGAGGCAACAAGCATACTACCAAAACCAAGGAACACACCAGGACCAATGATACCACAGAGTGCAATCAAGTTGACCATTCTGTTTTTAAGACCAGCTTTGAGACCATTAGCCATTAACACTTCACCTTTGTCGTTCTGTACGTAAACAGATCCTGGAGAGAGGACGTCCACTACACCGTTGCTCTTTTCCACATCAGAAGGGAGGGAGGACTCTTTGTCAGCCATTTTTTTCTCTGCGTAACAACAAGCGATACAGAAGGTTATTAGAAAGGTTCTTTTCTTGGGTTTAAATAGTAGATCTTGGTGAATGGATTGTTGGATAACCAAGATCCAAGATATTTCGTCTCCTCTTGAACTTAAGAGAGTTTGAAAAGCACCAGTATAAAGCTCGCGTCAAGTAGATTACACTGGTATAGATAGCGACACTTTTGGTGTTCTTGATATGTGGGGCGACAGTCAGTTTGTTTTCCTCAGCGCATCAAGTCTGTCGTGACGCATCGGATCGACGCTGTTGATACTTATCAGCGAAGACGAGATAAATAAAAGACGGGGAGACACACGGAAAGAAAACTAGCCAGGAAAATGTTTATCTCTAATTCCAAGAGTGAGCAGAAATGACCATTGAAGACATGACCATGGCTTCGATTGAGCACAGGTTTGAGGAGCTGTCCAAGAGCGTCCCCATAGTAGATACACACAACGATTTCCCTTATAGCTTGAGGGTTCAATTTCATAATGAGATCCATTCGAATTTAGGCAAAGATTTTGACTTTGACTCTTACTTGACAAGCCACACGGATTTGAAACGAATGCAAGAAGGTCGATTGGGTATTCAGTTCTTCAGTTGTTTCATTGAGTGCAAGGACCCTGATTACTTGTACCAGGATTTCAACAAGCCTAATTCTGCCGTCCGTGACACTTTAGAACAGATCGATGTTACTAAAAGACTTGTGGAGGAGTATTCAAAGAGCTTGACTTTCGTCCGTACTGCCGATGAGGCTATGAAGTCCTTCTTAGAAGGTGGGAAAATCTCAGTGACTCTTGGAGTGGAAGGGCTCCACCAATGTGACCTCTCATTGGCTGTTGTGAGACAATATTATGATCTTGGTGTTAGGTACATAACCATTACACATAACTGTGATAACCCCTTTGCTACTGCGGCTTCGTCGGTTGCTGCTGGCAGACCAGACCTGGGATTGACCGAATTTGGTAAAGAATGTATTCAAGAGATGAACAGATTAGGTGTGATGGTCGACCTGAGTCATGTCTCTTACAAGACAATGTTGGATGTCCTTGCATTTACGAAGGCTCCAGTGATCTTCTCGCATTCTTCAGTCTACGGTTTGACAAATCATGAGAGAAACGTAAGAGATGATGTTCTCAAACTTGTCAAAGAAAACGGTGGTGTTGTTTGCATCAACTTCTTCCCTCTTTTTCTCAGACAAAAGAAGAAAGGCAATTCACCTGTCACCATTGAGGATGCGGTTGATCATATCAGGTACATTATTGACCTGATTGGATGGGATCATGTTGGGTTCGGCTCTGATTTTGACGGTATTCCGCAAGGTCCAGTTGGATTAGAAGATGTCTCCAAGTATCCAGAACTAATCAAGAGAGTTTGGCTTGAGACTGGCGCTTCTGAGGAACAGATTTCCAAATTGATGGGTCTCAACGTGGTTAGAGTCTGGAAGGAGGCTGAGCTTGTTTCCTCTAAGATGAAGAAGATGCTGCCAGTAGAGTCTAACTGGCGTGATCGTAGGTGGGAATTCTATGAATACGCCAAAGAGTTTCCTCAGATCTTCCCAGGTGCGTTCCAGAAAGTTAACAATACTTGGTCCTCTGCGCAAGAATTAGATAACAATGACTAAAGTTAGGAAAATAAAAATGAACTTGCATTTATTCACTATTAGATCTTCACAGGAAGGAGTGCTCTTTTGAAATAAGCACGAAGTGAATTTCTCTTCAAGATGCCATCATATTGATCTACCCCTTCATTATCTGGATCCCTTGAGTTCATCTGCTGATTTAACATACGATTCACTCTCCATTCTCTGTAAGGGACAAGAAAGAAAGCTGCAATAAAATATATGACCCCAACAAAGATCTGGCAATGGAAATATGGCGTTTGTGACACAATCGAATAGTCGCGTAGGTTTAACCCGATAATCTCTGCAACCAAGTTTCCAGAGGCCATCCAAAAAGTAAGCCAGCTCGAAGCCGTTGCAAACGAGTTCATACCAACAACATCAACAACCAAAGGAGTCCACGTAACTGAACTGATGGCGACGAAAGTTCCTAGGAACAAGGAGAATGCAACAAGTGAGCCATATGAATGGACGTTAATCCACCAAACAAACACTATGAGTGAAGTATAGAGGGTTGCAAAGATGGAGAAATTGACACGGCCAGCCCATTCACAGCATACACCAGTGAGAGGTCTTCCAAAGGCCTGGGACAAGTTGAACACTACTGTTGTGACAGTTGCTTGGTTTGCAGTAAGTCCTATGGATATGGCGTAGTTCGATAGTGAAAATAGGCAGATGACGTATCCCATCGACGCCAGGCCAGCCCAGATTGTAGTCAAATGTAGAGGAATACTCCTGAGGACTTTATAGTCCATCACGGACCTTATGACGTCCATTACGGTGACATCGGCATCCTTGGAGAATCTATCCGTAGAGGCCCTTCTTATACGTACTAAGAACATCGTTATAGTACAAACAACGAATGATATTATTCCTAGAGATCTCAGAGCCCACTTACAGTCCCCCGTTCTGTGTATCAATGCATTAGACGATAAGGAGAAGATGATCCCTCCAATACCGATACCAGCTTGCGATATACCTATGGCCACAGCTCTTTTCTTCAGGAACCATGTCGGTAGGACGATACTATTGGCACCAAAAATCATACCTATAGCTATACCAAGGAGAACACCTTGCGTCATGATCAGTTGCACCACGGTAGTAGCGAAACTGGCGCCGATATACGCGGCGAGCTGTATGACAATACCACAGCTCACAGTAGTCCTATATCCAAACTTGTAGAGCAAGATTGAGGATAATGAGATCGTGGACAGTGTGAAGAACATTAACAGTCCAGTCATCAGAGCGAATTCTGTAGGGGTTGCTCCGGGGAACTCATCACTTTCCAGATAGAAAGAGAGCAGGACACCAAAGGAGCTGTTTGCACCCCAAGTAGCCATATTCATCACGGAAACACACCCACAACATACCCAACCATACCCACCATCTGGCGGAGCATCGATGTAATCGTCCTCATGGAAGGCCCCGTCGTTCGCCAGCGTACGCTCTGTCAGCTCAGTGACTTCTTTCGGCATTATATTCTCACTAAGCAAAACCAGATCGAAGGAGACTTTGAAGAACTGTTCAAATATGTAATTCTCATCCTTGTGATGAGTCAGAGCGTGTGACACACTTCAAAATAATTTGATTGAGAGCTTCTCCACCAACACAAAAATGCGGGTTCCTCTTTTGGAGGAGGGACGCAACAAATTTCAGGGGGACGGAGACCAGGGGACAAACGAACCTGAACAAAACGAACGTGAACAAACCACAACGACAAAGTAGCCATTCGAATAGACAACAGCTCAAATGAGATTCACACTACCGCTCAGAACCACCCAGGTCCTTGTCAGAGCAGCTACAGGGAACCCAACGGGCCTCACGGGGATTTTCCAACACCCAAACCCACGTCCAGCTCTGGCTGAAGTTTACAAGGCCACCTTGGAGTTTCTCCACAATGAACTCCCAAACGAATCTGTTTATAAGAAGAGTGTTGCAAACTTCACTGCTAAAAGACTAGAGATTGTGGAGGCCAACGAGAATGTTGTTGACATAGAGAACAAGATTGGGAATGGACTTATTGAGGAATTGCTGATCCAAGCTGCCGATGAGTTGGAGCTGGCTAAGAAGATGAAAGCTTGGGAGTCTTGGAAGGAACTGGAGGAAAAGCCTCTCGAAGACCAGTGGACTTACTTCGGTAAGAAGATCTGATTGTGCGTGGGTGTGGGTGTAGGGGTTTTGGGGGTCTCTTTCTCCCTTATATTTATTTTCTATTTATTCTATCTATTTATTGTCCATCTGCTGGGCGTAGCCCAGCCGCTACTACTATCTATTCTCTGAATACATACATATACACTACAATGGGACTAAGCTAAATTGATTTATATTAAAACACCCGAACATGAAAGCACGTAACCAAAAAAAAAAGAGATATAGAGGGAGAGCATAGACATATCAGCAGCAGTTACTGCCTCTCTGTTCAGACTTTGCACCAACATTGACACCGCCAGACTCACCCACAGTAGTGGAACCTGCCTTATCATGAATGATCTTGGCCAATCTCATAAACAACTCTTCAACGTTCTCGTTGGTCTTTGCACTAGTCTCCAAGAATGGAACTCCCCATTCCTTGGCGAGGGCCTCACCTTTTTCGAATGGAACGGCCCTCAAGTCACTATTGTCGTTCTTGTTACCGACAAGGAACAACTGAGCATCTTCGCTGGCGTGCTGATTAACCGCCTGGTACCAGTTCTTAGTGTTCTCAAAAGTACGCTCATCTGTAACGTCGTACACAATGATGATACCCGAGGCACCTCTGTAATAGGCTGTAGTGATCGTTCTGAAACGCTCCTGGCCGGCGGTATCCCACACCTGTAACTTGATTCTGGCACCGTCCACCTCAATGGTTCTAATCTTGAAGTCAATACCGATCGTTGTGATGAACGACGGGTTGAACTTGTCCTCCACAAAACGTAGGAGGAGACACGACTTACCGACACCAGAGTCTCCTACAAGGAGCAGCTTGTAGATGGAGTCGAAGGAGCGCGCTGGGTTTCTCGTGGACATCTCTATTGGCCTCTCTCTCTCGTCTCTGTTCCCTTGTATCTGTTGTTGATGTGTTCAGAAGGGTTAAAAAGTGGCCACTGGCACGGCTATTTGGGGAATCTCACTAGGATTCTTATGTAATCTTGGCCTTTTATATTCGCGAACTCGTTCTACGTATCTGCCATCCGACCACGGGCAAGTTGGTTCCACTTTTTTCCGTTGGACGAAGCTTTGAGGGAAGAAAGAAGGACAGGAAGAAGAAATATAAGCAGGAAGAACACATAAGGACACCGAAGATGCCTACTGTTGCCGTTGACAAGGCCGATCTTTTCGAACTTCTCGGAAAGGAGTACACCACCAAGGACTTTGACGAGCTCTGCTTCGAGTTTGGTATCGAGCTCGACGAGGACACCACCGATGACTGTCAACCAGGTGAACGCCCGCAGTTCAAGATTGAAATTCCGGCTAACCGTTATGATATGCTATGTATCGAAGGTATCGCACAGTCGTTGAACGAGTTCCTCGGTAGAAAAGAACAGCCTCCATATAAGCTATCTCCGCTGAAGCCTTCCATCTCTCTGACCGTGGAAGAATCGACCTTAGAAGGTAGACCTTATGCCGCTGCTGCCGTCTTGAGAAACGTCACTTTCACTCAAAGATCCTATGATTCCTTCTTGGCTCTTCAGGATAAGCTCCATTCCAACTTGTGTCGTAACAGAACCCTCGTTGCCATGGGTACTCATGACTTGGAGGCCTTGACTCCCCCATTCACTTATAAGTTCATGGATAAGAAGGACATTGCTTTTGTGCCTTTGAACCAAACGGAAACCGTCACAGGTGAGAACTTCATCGAGTTCTACAAGCAGGATAAGCACTTGGGTAAGTTCATCCATATCATTGAAGATTTCGAAAAATTCCCGGTTATTGTTGATTCGGAGGGCAATATCGCTTCATTGCCTCCGATCATCAACTCGGAACGCTCAAAGGTATCCTTAAACACCAAGAACGTCTTCATCGAAGTCACTGCTACAGATAAGACTAAAGCTGAGGTCGTTGTGAACCAACTGGTCGCTATGTTCTCCCATTACTGTGAAGATGCTTTCGCTATTGAACCAGTGGAAATCATCTCTAAACACAATGGAGAATCTAGAGTCACTCCGAACCTTACACCAAGAGTTATGTCTGCGGAGATAGATTACATCAACAGTTGTTTGGGCTTGAAACTCTCTGCTGAGGAGATCACAAAGCTCTTGAAGAAGATGTCCCTTATTGCTCATCCTTCATCTAAGGACTCTAACCTGATCGATGTCGAGCTTCCAATCACAAGACCTGATATTCTTCACCAAGCTGATATTATGGAAGATGCCGCTATCGGTTATGGTTACAACAACTTGCCAAAGTCGGCTATGGCCGCTTCTGCTAATCTCAGTGGCTCCCCACTACCAATCAACAAGGTCTCTGATATCTTGAGAAATGCTTCTGCGCAATCAGGTTGGTTAGAGGTTATGCCATTGACCTTGTGTTCTCACGATGAGAACTTCAAGTTCCTCAATCAAACGGATGACTCTAAGGCTGTCAAGTTGGCCAACCCAAAAACCGCGGAGTACCAAGTTGTTAGAACGTCGTTGATCCCTGGTATCTTGAAGACTATCCGTGAAAACAGAAAACACACATTGCCTATCAAGGTTTTCGAAGCTGGTGACGTCGTCTTCAAGGATGAGTCCCTTGAGCGTAGAGCTTTCAATGAGAGACATTGGGCTGCTATCCATGCTGGTAAGACTTCCGGCTTCGAGCACGCCCAGGGATTGCTTGGTAAGATCATGCAGACCATGAGAACTCCGTGGTTAGCTGAACCATCGAAGAGCGACGAAAAGGGCTACTGGATTGAAGAAGACCCAAATAACAAGACTTACTTCCCAGGTAGAGGCGCTAAGGTCTTCTACAGACACAAGAAGGGCCAGGAAGCTAATGTTGTTGGTTCTATCGGTGTTCTCCATCCTCAGGTCTTGAACCATTTCGAAATCCCATACGCTGCTAGTGCAGTCGAAATCAACGCCGAAATCTTCCTTTAAGTTACTGTTTCCACAATTACATAGAATCGTACTATTGATCTTCGTAGTTAATCTGTATTGTATATACCGGCTTAGCCAAATGTCATGGTTATGTTCTCATCTGCTGTAAACTCGTCGTCGACATATAATGTTTGTTTGCTATCATTCTTCTTGGAACCATCCTTCTCATAGCTCTTTTCACATGTTGGGTTCACATCTTTATGATTCCCAGCCCTCGTTACGCTCTCTTCTTCCTCTGGATTTTTCTTCTCAGTCAGGGCTTGATTCATAACCACTGTACTCTGCTCCGAAACTTCATCTTTGAAATCGTCCGACTCTGCAAGCTTGAGAGTGTCATTATCTTCACTGATCTGGAAGTTCTCAATTTGCTCAATCACGTTCTCGGATTCACTGTCGTCAGCAAGTTTTTCGTCGCTGTTGTTCTTTGCATCAAGATACATTTGCCACCATTCTTTCTTTTTTGGTTTAAACATTTTCGAGAACAGTCCCTTCTTCTTGGTGGATCCTTCAACTTGTTCCTTCTCCAGATGCTTTCTCATCTCATCAAACTCTAGAATCAACTTTCTTTGACGTTCAGTCGTTTCTGGATCAGGATCATCGATTTCGACGAATTCATCATTCAGAACATTAAAATTCAACTTTCTCAACAGCTTAGGCATAGAAGAACGGTACCCCATATGGCCCTCAACAAGCTTCGTACAGTCAAAGTTCTCGATACCATCAATATCCTCAATAGGAGATAAGCCTGCAACACGACCCAATCCTCCGCTTGTGGCTCTGAAGAGGTATCCCAAAATCCAATCTTTCTTGGAATACCCGTTCACAAATCTACCAGATACAACAGATCTGGCTAAGAGAAGCTGTTCGTGGGAACCAACGATGGGGGAACCGAAAATGATCACATTTTCCACAAGGCCGTACGCTGCTCTCTTCGAAAGCTCTAAGAGACAGGAGTAGATAACTCTAGAACCTAAAGAAAAGCCAAGTAACGTAACTGGACGAAGGCCCAAGTTTCTTGCGATTAGTGTGTCAGCCAAGATCAAACCTGCTTTCCAAGCTCTATCAAGGGATACGTTCCAAGGGTTATCTATAAGATAACTGAGTTTCGAGAGCATCATGGGGATCTGGATAGCACTCATCAAAGCCATCAAGATTGTAACACCCAGAATCTGTTGGATAGATTGCGTCAAAGCCTCCGATGCAAGAATAGTCATGGTTTGGCCAGTGGATTGAAGAATTTCTGGATCCCATAACAAGGAATACAAGTCTCCCATAACTGGGTCAACCGTGGAGAATGGTAATCTGATATCATCAGCTTTTGAGTTCATCCAACCAGACACAGTAATAATGAGGTTCGTTCTCTTGTTGTTATGAAGTGGAACAAATTCAAAGGTCTTCACATCAGCAACTCTCTTCATCATACCACTTGACCCGACTCTTGCCCCAATGGCAGTACCGCCGATTGTAACTAGTGCAGTGCCACCAGCACCAGCAAGGAAACCACTTGTACCAGATATACCGATTGTTGCTAGCCCTGCGGCGAAGCCAGCGCCGATAACAGGAGCTAACAAACCAGCACTGAGCCCAAGGACCAAAGAACCACCAACTGTTGCCAGTCCGACATACATATATTTCTTCCTCCTCTGGCGTCTTTTGCGCTCTTTCAAGATGTCGGCCTCATCCCAGACTTGATCAGAAGCATCTTCTAACTGAAGTGCATCCGTAATTCTTCTCTCGAATTGGAAGATGTCCAAGGGATCAACGTTCAAGTGCCTAGCAAATTCCACTAACAGAGTGCGTGATCTCGAATCATAGACAGAATCCGCAATCAGCACAAGGAATAAGTCACAAATAGCTGTCCATGTGACATCTATTTCCAGCTTGTCATCTCCAGAAATGTCGTCTGGCCTTATTACAGCCTTTTTGTCAGTTAATGTGTCCTTGGAGTTCTTATCATATGCTGGATTATCTATCACTGATGTTTTCTGTAGAGATTGAGCAAGATCTTGGGGTTCGATACCATGTCTTACCAAGGATTCCAGCATATCACGTTCCTCATTTGATATATCCAAATGGGTACAGAGCCTTTCCATCATCTTGAGTTGCCAGTGGCCCATGCTTGATTGAGCAATATTCATACGTTTGGCGAATTTGGACCTTCCCGAAGAACACCGTTTTGCAGCACCCCATTTAGCCAAAGAAGTTGCCATCTCATTTGTCACCAGTTTTGCTAATCCAAGGTACGCAAGTTTCTCAGAATCACTCAAAAGTTTTTTTGTGGTCTTCAGTTGGTCCAATGCAGAGTGCGATTCCTTAGATATGTCATCAAGTTCTTCAATGCTAAAGTCGTCATCATCAGGATTGCTATCATCATCATGTGGTTTTGGTTCATTGTCAGATCTTTGTTTCTTTGTTGGTTCCGTAGAGGCCTTAAATAGGAAATCCGTCTTTTTATCAGATTTGTGATACTGCTCAGCTTGTTCTTCATCAGCTATCCTCGTATAACCATATGCTTCAGCAGAACGGTTTATTGAATCTTCAACATTAGCATCCACCATCACCTCACCTTTCTCGCCAAATACTACATCATCATTTGCAGTCTCCATCTCCTGCCAATCATTTTCGTCCTCATCATCGTCATAGGTGACTTTATTATTGTCCTCAGCAGATCCCTTAATGAATGGTTTTACATCTTCAGGCAGGACCTTGGGTATCGACATTATCTTCTTCTTTTCTTCTTTGAAAAGGATTCTTGCAATGTCACCATCCAAAGACGCAGTGCTAGCGTTGTATTTTGATCCAACAAGCTTAACAACGGAACCATTCTTTTCAGGGCTCAAATCGAACTCCACGAATCCATTAGAAGGGACAACATCCAAGGATATCGACGTGGCAGAGTTGGCATCTGATTCCATAGTAGCACCGTGTTGATCGTTCATTAGTTCTCACAGCTCTGGTACACATACATCAACGGTCTTCTTAGACAGGCCCAATCTGCGCAAGTTCCTCTTCAGCCTGCCCTGATCTTATAGTATCTCTCGGCGTATCTGCAAAAGCACTCTTAAAATCAAAACACCGGGTTCAATACGCCATACTAAGTGGCCTTAACAAATTAGGCAAAATGTTATGAGCCCTATGCTAATTTCCACCCGTACACCGCTGACTGGTTCGCACAGCATATATGACCCACGCAGAAGTTTTCTTTGAAATTTTTCACTCGCCTTTTGTTTCTTCTCTTCCAAAACCGCAACACATAGAACAGAAATGGCTCCAATCGTATGTATAGAATGCATTGCATAAAATGAGGTTTTGAGCTCATTGGTCTTGAGGTGTTTCATCATTTTTGTAATAAAACCAGGAGAATCCCCACTTGTCCTATGTGGCTTTGCTGAATTTTATGGATTTCTTTCTCCATAATAGCAGTAGGCTAACTAACTCGTTCAACAGACCAACAAGAAGGCTAAAGCCGCCAACAAGTACACTGTCGACGTTTCCGCTCCAACTGAGAACGGTGTCTTTGACCCAGCTTCTTACGTCAAGTTCTTGAATGACAAGATCAAAGTCGAAGGTGTTGTCGGTAACTTGGGTAACGACATTGTCGTTGAGGAGTCTGGTAACATTGTTACTGTTGTCTCCACCACTAAGTTCTCTGGTAAGTACTTGAAGTACTTGACCAAGAAGTACTTGAAGAAGAACCAAATCAGAGACTGGATCAGATTCGTCTCCATCAAGCAAGGTTCTTACAAGTTGACCTTCTACTCTGTTGAGGCTGAGGAGGAAGATGAGGAATAAATTCCTTCGCATTGAGTAATTGACAGTTATTCGGTAACTGTTTAGTTTTACAATGCTCCTTTTTGCTTTCATGGTTATGGGTTTTTACGGTAAATTTAATGTGCAATAGATAATCTAAAATTTGGAGGTACTCCTTGATGTAGTGGAACATGCTCTGGCAGCTCTTGTTCTGTGCTCATGTCTTTAGTCTGAGTTTGACTGTGGATTTTGTTACGTTGAGAAGACCAGTTCGTGCGCATACTTCTCATTTCTTTCTATACAACCTGAAAAAGAATCTCATGTTCTCCAGCTTCAAGGGATACTCGAAGTCCTTATCACACCTGTACCAACAACTATCACTCTGTCTGACTAATTCCCAATCTCCACTCTTTTGGTCTTTACCAAGTAAGATGGTGTCAATGAGAAACTGAATAGGGAATCTCTTCGCACCAATCTCGATATGGCTATAGCTTCCTGCACTCTCGGTTATTATCAAGTAGCAACCAGATTGGCATTCCTTATTCAACAGTTGGAAGAATCTAAGAGACTTGGCCTTATCCTCAGCGAAGAGCTCATTTGTAGTGAACATGGTAGTGATCAGATCAAGAGATTCAAGATTAAGGGATGACGGGTCAATGGATAGGATATCATCATGAGAAAAATTCACATGAAAGGCTTCCGGATCTTGATATGTCCAATTCTTTCTGATCTCTGAAACCATCTTGCCAACAATTCTTGTCCAGTCTGCGATATCAATAAGGTTGATGTTGATATGTGACCTTGGCTCATTAGTACTTTTTAGACTCTGATAATGGGTATATATTGAGGACATAGCGGCCAATTCACCACAAGCACCACCACCAATGACAAGTATATTGGTGTTGTCCCCAGAAATGATCTCTCTTGTCTCATCTAGAGAAGCTAGAAGCGATGAATAAGCCAAAGCTCTCGATGGGGTCCATCTCACACAATAAGCCATTCTTCTATCGTCATCTCCAAATGCCTTCATATAGTCTCTGTTGAAAAGATCACCTTTAACAGTCTGGACGAACGATTCAAGGTTTGGGGAATCAAATAGGAACTTGAAAGATTGTTGAAATAGCCTCAGCGTATCATTTGAGGGCAAAGCATGGTTCGAAGTAGCCGGTATAACGCTCAGTTCTTTCTTTCCTTGCTTGGAGACTTCAATTTCACTCTGGTCATCTTCGAAAGAATGCCTTTCCTTATACTTCAATGATCTTCTGCTCATCATAGACGCTCTTTTACTAAGTGATCATCCACCTTTGATAGAGCCCTAAGTTATTCATGTTGAAGTTTTGCGATGAGGGTGCACGGATGTACACAGGTTTCACTATAAAAAAATTCGTTGTCCCGAAAATTTTCAGTTTCTCCCTCTCCACAATCATCACCAATCTGTGTTACGGAACGACTCAATGGATCTTGGATTAAACTTCTATGGGGTTATTCTTGAGAAGTTGTAGTTCAATGTTCTGGTAGCAGTTCGGCGCTTGCGAGGCAAGTCTCTTCGTCCTGTCGCCATGTTGTGTCTTGGGCACTGGTCCTTCTTCAGAGGTTGAGCGGTGATCCTGGGCATAATAGACTGGATGAGCATCTTTTCATGGTGTTGAGACAGGGCAGCCCCGTCGACGGATTGTAGAGAGAGTGGGATCGGTTTTGAATTCTTGTGGAACGTTCTTTACGGCGTGAAATAATTGAGTTCGGCCAATTTTATATCCCACAGCAACATATTCCTGGACGCTGTGTAGGCCATTTGGCCGCTGATCACTTGGGTAAAACCATGTTGCGAACATCTCTTTGTATATTTTAGAATTGGCATTTAGATATGTTTCCTCAGCTATTACTTTCTACACAATAACTACAACGTTTTTCACCGATACTCTCGTATTAATAAAAACAAAACCGAATAAACAACGAATCAATAATCATGCAATCCCACTCAGTGGTGGAACAAACGGATTGGGTTCTCGACGTAAACCATCTCGAAGGAGTCAGCAGCAGCAAAAACAGCAGCATCCTGGACAGATCCAGATGGAGCAGCAACGTACTTAACACCAGATCGAGCAGCTCTGTAGACATTATCTGGGAACGGGAAGAAAGCATCAGATGACAACGCAACGTTGTTGAGCTTACCGAGCCACTCAGATCTCTCCTCTTGTGTCAATGGAGTTGGAAGAACGACAAACTTGGATTCAAATTCAGACTTCTCCGGTTCAGACGTTGGAATTTGACCAGTCACGAACAAGTCGATTGCATTGGACTTATCTGGTCTCTTGACGCCCTTGGCCCATTGGAAGCCCAACACTCTTGGGTGTTGTCTCAACCACCAGTTGTCAGCCTTGTCACCAGCCAATCTGGTACAGTGGATTCTGGATTGTTGACCAGCACCCAAACCGATCACCATACCGTTCTTAGCGTAACAAACAGAGTTGGACTGTGTGTATTTCAATGCAATAGTAGCAACAGTCAAATCAATAACAGCTTGCTCCGTGAGGTCCTTGTTCTTAGAAACAATCTCTTTGAATGTAGACTTGTTGATGATGGCATCGTTTCTCTTCTGTTGGAGGGTGATGCCGTAAACTTGTCTGGACTCAATAGAATCTGGAGTGAAGTTTGGATCGATTTGAAGGACACAGTACTTACCACCCTTCTTTTTCTTCAAAAGCTCAAGGGCTTCCGGTTCGTAACCTGGAGCAATAACACCATCGGAAACCTCCTTGGAGATGATTTGGGCTGTTGGCAAATCAACAATGTTAGACAAGGCAATCCAATCACCGAAAGAGGACATTCTGTCAGCACCTCTAGCTCTAGCGTAAGCATTAGCCAATGGGGACAAGTTTTCAATGTCTTGGACAAAGTACAACTGCTTTTCGGCCTCACTCAATGGCAAACCAACAGCGGCACCAGCTGGGGAAACGTGCTTGAATGAAGCAGCAGCTGGTAAGTTCAAAGATGCAGAGAGCTCCTTAACCAACGGCCAAGAGTTCAAAGCGTCCAACAAGTTGATGTAACCTGGAGAGCCACTCAAAACCTTGAAAGGCAGTTCACCTTGTTGAACAAAAGCTTGCGCTGGTTTCTGGTGTGGGTTAGCACCGTAACGTAACGGCAATTGAGACTTGCCTTCAGAGTATTGTTTTCTGAAGAAGTCAGAGATAGCGGCATCATAATCAGCAGTGTGCTCGAAGGCCTTAAGAGCAAACTTGTTCTTGGCATCTTGAGAAATCTCACCGGATTTGAGCTCTTCCAAAAACTCTGGGTAATCCTTTGGGTCAGAAAGGATCGTAACTCTAGCATGGTTTTTAGCAGCAGCTCTCAAGAGGGTAACACCACCAATGTCAATCTCTTCGACAGCCTCCTCAATGGTGACAGAGATCTTTGAGATGGTCTCCTTGAAAGGATATAAGTTGCAGACAACGAAGTCAACCTTCTCAATGTTTTGCTCCTTCAAGTCCTTCTCATCAGATTCTAAGTTTCTAGCCAGGATACCACCGTGAACGGCTGGGTGCAAAGTCTTCACTCTACCACCAAGCATCTCTGGGGCATGTGTAATGGACGACACGTCATCCACTGGGAAACCGGCCTCACGCACCATCTTAGCAGTACCACCGGAGGCAAGAATACGAACATTGTTTTGTACAAGGCCCTTAGCAAGATCAAGCAGTCCGGTCTTGTCATAGACGGACAGAATAGCAGTCTTCGTGTATGCCATGGTTAAGGGGTTGAGTGGTGTAACGAATTGATAAGATTCCCAAAGACAATAGAAGTACTTCAATAATCCCAGATACAGAACACCGATAGGATGTGACTTTGGAAAGCAGGTGAATGTCAAGCACTTGCTAGAAGTTACCAGTTGGTCTTTTATAACTTTTCCACATTCTTTAATTCCCGGCCAATTTTCACACATGTGGAAGAAGTCAGCGCTTGAAAAATCTAGATCCGACTCTGGCTTCCCTCGGAAATGATATTAACTACGGAGCAAAAATGACTCTGTCTGAAAACAATAGAAGCCAAGCCTTATTCGTCAGGCAATCACTAAAATCTCTCTACTTTCAAGATTAAGCTAGCTTTATATCAATTAAACAAACCATTTCTATAATTCAACACATGAAGGCACTAAAAACATAATTACCCATCTTAGAAACAATTCTGCTTAAAAGACCAACTTCAAGAGCACTAAGCTTAAGAACGGTATCTCCACAAGGAGAGAGTGTTCTGTCTCTTCCAGGTGTGACGACGACCAGCCTTGGTGTTGTTGTATCTGTGGCCCTTGTTAAGACCTCTGGACTTCTTACCAGCAGCGGTAAGACCACGAGCCTCACGGTGCTTGTGGACTGGCTTAGCGATCCAGTTGTATCTGGCATCACGTCTGATAGCCTTGTGTTGTGGGTCAACAAGGATAACCTCGAAGTACTTGTAGGTAGAATCTTGGTTAATCCAGTAGGAGTTCAAGACTCTCAAGTTAGCAGCACGACGACCAACACGCTCCTCAGCGGTAGTACGCAAGGATTTTTGGTACTTCAATTGAGAAACACCTTGGTTGGTTGGCTTACCGTAAGTAGCACCCTTTGGAACTGGTCTCTTTCTGTTACCTCTTCTAACTCTGACACGGTAGATGACGAAACCTTGCTTGGCCTTGTAGCCGAGACGTCTAGCCTTGTCTGGACGAGATGGTCTGGAGGCACGGTGAATAACGTTCTTTTGACGGTATTCCCAGACTCTGACTCTGAACAAGAATCTGTTGACATCAGATTGCTTCTTTCTTTGCAATTCTTCCAAATATTTGTAGGCACCCACTGAGGTTCAGTTGTTAGTACTCCTAGTCCATTTAATGTCCAATCACAAATAAAACATACTTGTATCTGTTGTTAGTAGTGTAACGAGATGTTCGAAGAAGCAAGACCTCGTTGTTGAAGGTGTTTAAAGAGTTTTTGCTGAAAATTTTGTGTGAGCCTGATAGAATTTTTCGGTTACGGGGCAACACCGGATTTTCCAAAGTGTAGATAAAAATCTTTAGGGCTCGGTTTTGTCACGTGTGAACCCTGGGCTTTATGGAATCGCGTTTTATTGGACGAGGGTCTGGCACTATCAAAGAATGGGACATGCTGGAGCGTGAAGGACACATATGAGACATACTTAGATCACAGGAACGGTTAGGGCAATTCAGGTGCTCAATATCAGCAACTTCAGGAAAGAAATTGAGCATCAGTCACGGAAGGTTACAGTAAGTAGTAAAACAACAGGTTGAGAGGTGTTTTGGAGACGGTATCAACTGCTTCTGGAACAGTCTGTAGATAAACCATGCCCACCGGACCATGGTTCTACTGGAAATTACTTTGTTTGATGTAGAGTTGTCACCCAAAGTGTTGAGATAAATCTATATTCTTTAATAGCTGCAGTTCGTAGTTACGCCGCCTAGGTTGACATGATCTCATCGATGCGAAAAAAAAGTCAAATGACTATGCTTGATTGCCAGGGTTGGTCATGATTTTCTTTGAAGTTACATAACGGCATGTACATTGTACATACATTTCCCTGAACAGGCGACGTCTCCATCCCGAAACTTTAATCCGCGATACCCTTCACTCGATGCCCTCCACTCGATGCCCTCATCGGATACACGTGCAATAGCTATATAGAGGAACGGTATCTAGCGTTTAGAATGTATAGAGTGAATTCTAGTTCTCAGATCCCATGGCTGTTATAGCTCTCAAATTGCTACGACTATGAAGTTCGAAGATGAAAATTGGGGCCTTGGTTTCAGCTATACCCGATGACGTTATGAAGCCTAACGGGTAGTTGTTCCTGCATCATCGTACAGGACAAGACCATATGTTGCAAATTCCAAAGGTTCAGGGTTTGAATTTTGCAATCTGTAACACTAGAGTTTGTGAATTGAATCAAAGATTGGACCACTGAAATGGTAAGCTGGATACCGTTAAGTGCTTCTATTATCCTTAGCCCAAGCAAAGATGTCCTTATTGTGAAGTTGACGTAGAAGTTGACATAGAAGTTGATAGCATCTATGTATGGGCACAACGCAGCTCTGTTAGCAAGAAAACGCGCTAGACGCACGCGTCGAAGCACAGGGTAGGTCGGCATAGATATACATCAGGAGTGGGCATCTAGGGCAAAGTAACTATATATAACACGAGAAGCGTCCGAAATTCTACAACTTCAGCACAAATCTACGGGGAAGCCCAAACTCTTCAACAAGTAGTTCATAATGAGTTTTCTAACTGACAGTGCCGTCAGATCTACGCTACTCGCCACCGCTGCGGTCTCAGATTATTCCGCTACTACATTGACAATGCTACCTACAGCTATACTGCCACCGTCTCACTCATCATCACGGACAGAATCGAGACAAACCACCATATTGTCACCTGTGGTGTCCAGTTTTTACTCAGATTTACAACTAGTCACAGATATATCCGACCTGGGAATAGTTTCAACATCCAGAAGTACACAGAATTCAGACGCTAGTAGTGATGTTTTTATTCAAACTTCAACGTCACCGCAGAGTTCTTCTGGTGCAGCTCAAAACCAGGCAAAATCTAATTGGAAGACGAATGTCGTGATTGGGATCGCACTGTTACTTCCCTCTATTCTGTGACGTCTATTCATATCAACCCCAGTGTACGATAAGATCCTTCCCATTTAATTATATATCATCTACAAGCTCCTGGATGGAAGCTTTTCAATCCAACGAATTTCACGTCTTTTGAAACACCGTAGCCAGAGATATATGGCCTTTCATTTGAGAACATATCGCTAGTCGTTCAATCATGGACAATATCATATACTCTAGGTCAGTTTGCTACGAAGTTTTATACAAACCAAATACATTAAGAAACCTTATATAGAACAAAAACCCAAAAAGAATGCATTAAACCCCGTAGGCTTAGAAGATTTAGAAACCCAAACCCATAATGACTGGAGAAGCAACAAGAGCACCAATGGCGAGACCCGCTTTCCAACTCATGTTTAGAGAGATAGCACCGGAAGTTGAGGTGGTAGAAGAGGAGTTAGAAGCATTGGAAACGTTGGAAGCGGCATAAAGGACGACGTTGGTTGGAACCAAGTTCAAAGTTGAGACGGAAGACATTGTTGTGTTGTGATGTGTTTAAGTGTGCGAAATCGTTTTGCGTTGCAAAAAGTTTATGTTAAGGATATTAGGAAAAGAGATGGAAAAGATGATGGATTGACGCCCTTTTTATATTTGAAAGCTGAATTCAGACGCACCTGAGATGCGTCAGACTTTCAGATCCAACCAGCGCTACCCCAGATGGTACAAAACCGCCAACTTGGACAGGAGGGAAGCCCTGAAATCAGGAACGTTTTGCTACAATCACGATATATGGATCTTCATAAATAGACCTTCTGTTTTGAATCGCATAGATCGTTATATCTTGTTCTAATGGTATAGGGATTTATTGGGATGTATTTTTAGAAAATCTGATCCAAGTCTATTTTTACTTGATTAGGAAATTTATAAACAAATGACATGCATGTCATTTAAATGAGCAAGCCACTTTTTGAGGTCTGCTGCCTCTTTAATTGGAATGGATCAATGTCGTGCATGCATTGGTCAATGTGTCGCGCTTTCGCAATTTCATGTCGGATCCTCCAACGGAGGTTGTACGTCTGGTTTTCGACTTATCAATAACTCCAAACTGAATCTATCAGATCCCGCTTGAAGACGCTAATTTGATACATTTTTTCACATTCAAGTATTAGGTCACTGAGAATATAAGGCGATGTGAGATGCTACAATCAACTATTCCTCCATTTGAAGAAAGGGGTTCCAGTTTCTAGAAAAACTTGTAGATGAGAAAGATGAGACCAAGAGACGTCATGTTCTATACTACGGCCTCTGGAGATCCCCTAGAGATTCAATGTACACATCCCAACACCACTAAAAGCTTCAGGTTTTCAACAGTCCCTCAATTCGCGAACCTTCTCAGGTGAAGAATCACGTTGGTGTTTGGATGTTCAATGTCGCGCATTGGAGCACTGCTGGTACCAGTGAAAAAAAACATCAACGACCAACAACGCTCTCTTGAACAGAATTATTGTGAAGTTCATTATCCTTGAAAAATCCTTTCTTCATAAATCAAGTCGAAATGGGAGGCGTTCGTGAAAAGAAAGCTGAGTACTTCTCCAAGTTGAGAGAGTTGCTCGAAGAGTACAAGTCTATCTTCGTTGTTGGTGTTGACAATGTTTCTTCCCAACAATTGCACGAGGTTAGAAAGTCTCTTAGAGGTAAGGCTGTTGTTCTTATGGGTAAGAACACCATGATCAGAAGAGCCATCCGTGGTTTCTTGTCTGACTTGCCAGATTTCGAGAAGTTGTTGCCATTCATCAAGGGTAACGTTGGTTTCATCTTCACCAACGAGAACTTGCCAGAGATCAGAGAGGCCATTTTGTCCAACAGAGTTGCTGCTCCAGCTCGTGCCGGTGCTATTGCTCCAGATGATGTCTGGGTTCCAGCTCAAAACACTGGTTTGGATCCATCCAAGACTTCTTTCTTCCAAGCTGTCGGTTTGCCATCCAAGATTTCCCGTGGTACCATTGAAATCACTTCCGATGTCAAGGTTGTTGATGCTGGTTCCAAGGTTGGTCCATCCGAGGCTTCTTTGTTGAACTTGTTGAACATTTCTCCGTTCACCTACGGTTTGACTATTGTCCAAGTTTACGATGCTGGTCAAGTGTTCCCAGCTTCTATCTTGGATATCACTGACGATGAGTTGGTTGGTCACTTTGTCTCTGCCATCAACACCATCGCCTCTGTCTCCTTGGCTATCAACTACCCAACCTTGCCATCTGTTGGTCACTCTGTTGTCAACTCCTACAAGGACTTGTTGGCCGTTGCTATTGCCTCCAAGTTCATCTTCCCAGAGATTGAGGAGTTGTCTGACAGAATTGAGAACCCAGACAAGTACGCTTCTGCTGCTCCAGTTGCTGCTGCTGTCGCTGCTTCTTCCGAAGCTGCCCCAGCTGAGGCTGCCGAGGAGGAAGAGGAGGCTTCTGATGACGACATGGGTTTCGGTTTGTTCGACTAAACAGTTTTAATTAATTGAATTGGTGTGAGTACCTCCCTTTATTTCAAGAGTGTAGTGATTATTTGCCCAGCGATTTTCCCAGTTGTGGATTGCGCCGAGGAAAGTCTGTGTGGCTGTGGATCGGGGTGTATAAAAAAAGGAGGGAAGCCAACTGATCGTTCGCGTATTGTTGACCCGAAAGATATTAAACTTGACAAGGATGACGAATAACAAGGGACCAGTAGTTCCAGAAGGGTGGAAAGCCGTGTTTGATGAGAAGTGGGTAGAGGTTTGATTCATTCGACTAAATCTTACTGACCTCTCAACAGATATCAGACTTGGTACTACGTTGATCTGAAGACAAAGAAGTCACAATGGGAAGCCCCAGAAGGTACCACATTCCCAAAAAATGACGAGCAACCTCCACCATACTCTTCAAACGATAAAAAGAAGGATCCGTCTAAATCACAGCAATCGCAGCAAGATCCAAGAGAGCAACAACAACAGCCCCAAGGGTACTCACAACAGTTGTACCCACAACAGCAGCAATACTACCAACAACAGCCGTACTATCCACAACAACAGTATTATCCACAACAACAGTATTACCCACAACAATTACCACAGCAACAGCAACAGAATAGACGTACAGGTATGGGTGGTATGGGTGGTATAGCAGCTGGAGCCGGTGTGGGTCTTCTTGGAGGTATGCTGCTGAGTAATGCTATGCAACCTGACACTGTAATTGTAAACAACTACGGTGATCCCTACGGTGGTGGTGACTTTGGTGGTGGTGACTTTGGTGGTGGCGATTTCGGTGGTGATTTCTGAGTCCTTTTTAATACATAAATCGCTCTCTTGCACTCTTCGGCTGGTCAAAGAGTTGTAGAAGAGAGGGTCCCCTACGCGCGTTTTGTCGGCCGACCCGATGGCATTAGCGGAACTCGGCATCTGGAAAAATAAGAATGATCCCAAATGCCGGAGGCGAGCACAAAAACACTGATTCGAAATCAAAACTGGAGTTCTTTATAAAGAAGAAACCTTATCCATCTGTTCCTGTATTTATCTTACGTTAAATACCAAGATGCCACAGCTCATACCCAGATTCACAAAGTCCGATAAGAAGTCGAGACCCAACTCACCGACTAACAGCTCTAGTAGGCTATCTGTGAAGACGGATCTCTCAGAAAGCTCACTATCTACTGCCAAACCGGTCGTAAGCTCACCAGACTGGGAGATCAGATACGATCCAACACTATCCGAGTACTACTACATCAACACAAAGACCAACGAGACACAGTTTGATCACCCAGATGAAGTGGTCTCCCCTTTGGCATCGCCTATAACTACAAGTACTCTCGAGTCCGATCATCGCAAAATATTCAAAGGATGTGCGCTGAAAAGAACGATATCTCCAAGGTTCTTTAGCCATGGAAAGAAGAGCCCGAGCTCGAGCCCTATTCCAATACCCAGAACTGAACCTGAAGACCCTGATGACCAGACCCTTAATGTTGACCAGGATGTTGACCAAGACGTTGAAGAGTTCAAAAAACACTTGGTGATGGAGATGGAAAAATACGAGGTGGAAAGATTAGGAACACCATGATGCTATGATGAATCTCTTGTAAAAAAAAATAATAATACCTAATGATATATGCCCTTTTAATGTGACGTCCTTTCTAAGCTTTTCTGGATCTTCTGTGTGTAGACTTGGTCTTTGGTTGCGTCGATGTTGCGGTAGTAGCGGTATTGTTGGTGGTTTGTTCTTCCGTCGAAGTCTCCTGAAGCTCGTCATTACTCTTCAGAGCATTGCTCTTCTTAAGTTCTGCGATAAACCAAGTCAACGTACCCCATAGGAGCATCGAAAGAATCAACAAGTTGATGATGTGGATAGATTTGGTAAGGAATGCAAAAACGGTCAAAGTAGTAACCAATAAGGCAAAAGTGGCGTGTGTGGTTATAACCAATGTTGGCGTAGCACCTGGCGTGAATACGGATTGCCATAAGTCTTCAAGAAACCCAATCATAACTGTGTGTTTTTATATGTTTATGTCCTTTGGTGAAGCGGAACGTCGGAAAAGTTCGAGAAGTTTCATGATAAATCCCACAACCACATGACATAAGAACTCGACAAGATTATCTCAGAATCATCGCAAACGTTATGGGTAAATTTGCACCTAAGGAGCCGGTAGATTTGGATCCTCCTAAGGATGATCTTTTTACTAAGGAAGAGCTCTCAAAATATGATGGTATGTGGGCCTCTCTTTATCTCTCCCAGCCCTTATCAGTTATCACTAACAATCTCGGTGCCAGGGGAACAAAGATCAGAGAGATACATTGCAATCAAGGGAACAATATTCGACGTCACAAGGAACCTGGCTGCCTATGGACCAGGTACAAAATATAGCGTCTTGCTGGGAAAAGATGCGAGCAGAGCATTGGGTAAATCAAGCCTGAAGTCAGAGGATCTCGATCTTGCAATAAGTGATGACACTTCAGATTTCACAGATAAGCAAAAACAAGTACTCGAAGACTGGTTCTCCTTCTTCAGCCAAAGGTGGGTGTTCTTTCCACCATCATATGCATGAGGGTTTTACTAACATCACAAAAAGGTACAACATCGTTGGGAATGTTGTCGGCTAAACCCTTCAAAAAATATTCCCTTATAATGCAAAACTTATATACATATATCGATGTATTTTATCATATATTTATTATCCATTCATCCGGATTCAGAGCGGAATCCCTTGTAACTTCCACTTTGTCCAATTCCATATATATAGTATTATTCCAAACCAGGAAATATTTCCTCTTTCGAGTATTTTGCTTTTTTTTCTTTTTGACTGGGAGGAACGGGATCCAAAGGTTTCAGGCACATTTCTGTCGAGCTCTCTCTTTTAGAAGCCCCAATGGAAGAATCAGTGAAAGTGAAAGTCATATAACCGTTCGTACATTGCTATATTTTTTGATACCACAGGAACACACACACACCTTCCTCTCGTTGACATTCCATCTACCTTTTTAAGCCGGATTTCTGCACTTTGCTGACCCAACACATTTCTTTGATCTGCTGATCTGACCCATTGGACTTGAATACACGGCTATACAACATCATTTTATATCATGCACGCAGCTAAGTCTTACTCCAGTAATTCTTCATCCTTAAGGAATCAACTTCTGAGCACTGATATTGGGAACATTGACGTTCGTCATGAGACTCCCATCAATCAACAACAACAACAACAGAACACACAACGAAATTACTCATCAGAAAAGTATCCACAACAGCAACAGCAACAATACTTCCAGTCGCAGCCTTATCCTCCGCGTGCTGTTGGACCTGAGTTTTTCGGTAATGGGCTATATGGCAACACCAACAACGGCCAGTTCGTCCCTCCACAGCAGTACTATGACCCTCGATCTCAACAAAGGCTACAGCATGCTCCAAGATCTAGAAGATCATCGCTAACAAGTAATCACTCTGGATTTAACAACTTTTTGAAAATGGGTAAAGGTCGCAAGAATGGTAGAGGAGGCGCTTTCGACGATGAAGAGGACGATGAAGGCAAGGATTTTGTGGTGGACCCATCGGCCCAAGTGATGTCATTTGATGATATTTCTTCCTTAAAAGATCGTGGTCGTTATGGTAACAGTTCTAGCTACGATACTGCTCCAATCATTCCAACCTTAGCTTCTCCTTCTAGCAGGCCTGTGAGTAACGTTTCAAATACTCAATATAGAAAGCAGATGACAGCTATGAAGAAGCAGGCTATGACACAAGCTGGTAAGCTTGGAAAGCAGGGAACCCCTGACCCAAGAGCTATGTCATTACAGACCATGCGCAATCCGTATCAGCCACAGATGGGTTCAAGAAACGGTTCTTTTACTAGTCAGTCGCCAGTTTATATGAACCCGCCTAGGGCCAGTTCCATGAACAATGTTCCACAGCAACAGATACTTAACGGCTCAAGAGCTTACTCACTTACAACGAATCCATATCAACAGCAGCAACAACAAATGCAATGGCAGCAGCGCAGAGGCCTGCCACCTAGCCAGCTCCATCCAATCCATCAAAGAGTTCCGTTCCAGCAACCCCCTCCTAACATGAAGAGACTCTCTGCGCCAAATGTATCATCACCCCTGATTTCCACGCAGATTCCGTCTGTAAACAATTCTGTACAGGAGTCGAGCAGTACGCCTTATCATCAGATAGAACAATCGCAACCTGTGAATCAGGGACACCATATGAAAAACCAAGGTCCTCAGAAATCAGCACAAAGTATGATAAGTTCAACTTCTACTCACCAAGAACAAATTCATCATTTCCTTGCCGATAATGTCATGTCTGGAGACGATTCATTAACATCGTTTGACGACTCGAAAGAACAATCAGGGACTCTACCAAATGGGGAATCAACACCTTCACCAAATCGCAATAATATTGATTTTGATGAATCATCTGAGTCTCCATCGAAGCTTCCTCGCTCCAAGGGTTTGCCGAGACTAAGTTTGCTGAATATGAGAGATGATAAAGATGGATTTGGCAACAATGATGAGAGTTATATTCCTCGTTCCCTAGATCCTGTTGATGAGAAGACCGCGGCAGATAGGTTCAATGATGAACCAGCTTCTGCTCATGAATCTCCAGCTAAGCGAATAATTCAACGGAACAATTTGGGCCAGGGAGGGCATTCCAAGGGTGTTTCGATTTCATCTATGAGTCAGTACTCTTCGACTTCTGACTTTGTCCCTGATAAGACCAACAGTCAGAAGTTATATCAACTAAACCAGATCTCTAATACAAATACTGATTTATTTGTCACAGCTTCTCAATTCTCTTTGGTGGATGACAGCAGGTTGGGAAACAGCAAAGTCAATGATTCCAATATCGCAAACAACACTACAAGGAAAGCTACAACTGAGCCCGCTGACTACAGCTCTGTTACCACACCGTTATTTAATGATCCCTCTATGAAGGAATTTGACACTATACGAGAGTCTAAGCGTGACTCTGTTTCTTCTTTGGATTCGACACAATCAAGAGAAACGAAAGACTCCAAAAAGAGCGCTTTGAGATCACCGAAATTCTTTAAAAGATGGTCAAAGAAGAGAAGTGAGAAGAAGAAACACGAATCATTTGAGCCTGTTACTGCTCCACTGAACATCTCAGATCGTGGACTTCGAAATTCTGGAGATTCCATTGTCCCAATTCCTGCTGTGAGGCCTGCTGATGGCAGGGTCTCGACTGATTCATCGAAGCCACAGCCGCCGATCTCGGAGGGGCAAGATACAAGTGATTCTACCATTATGGGTATATCGCAACATATTACGCAACAGAAGGTATTGGAATCAGAAGTTCCCGGCGAATCCGATTATGCTCCAACTGCCAGTACTCGCTTGGCTGAACCATTGGTTCCACAAGCTGGTGATTCGAAGAAACTCGAATTCACTGTGGAACAGCTGGGTATTATGCAAGAAAGTACCTCGCTCATAAGGGAGCTGAACCTGGTATCAAGTGAACTTGCTGCTTCTGTAAAGAGGGAGATCACTTTGGAAGAGAAACTTCAAGGAACAAATAGTATCGCATCTCCTTTATTTGTGAAAGAACAAGAGTATGCTTCTGAACTCGCAAGACTGGTACAGGAGCTGAATAATGAACGCCAAAAGAGATACATAGCCGAAGAACATGTCTTGTTATTGGAGAATGGTACTAAACCATCGCTTCTTGAGCTAAGTTATGAGAACGAAAAACTGCGATCTGAGTTGAGTATGCACGAAGAGCTGATCTCCAGGCAAGCTGCGGAGATAAATGCATTGAGAGAGGAAACACCAAGCTTGAAACTTCAGGTTGAGTCTTTGAAGAAGGCCAAAAAGGAGATGGAAAGTGTGACTATTCCAATGCTTCAGAACCAAATTGAAGTACTGTCTATTGATAACAAGAAAGTCATGATACTCTCTGAAAAGCTCAAGATATTGAAGAACGAAAAATTGCAGTTGGAAAAGTCTCACAATGATGAGACAAGTACCTTCTCTTTTGTGAAAAGGGAGTCACCTACATCCGAATCTCCCTTATTCCCAAAAGGTGATACCACATTATTAGGGCTTCCAAAACAAAGGTCTGCGAAGGAAACCTCACCTTTGAAGCCATCATCTCCATTGCATAACTATCACAGACCCCCATCCTTCAGTCTTATAAATGTGACAACAGCTGAAGCAACTTGATGGATATATACTACATACACTATTAAATTTATCCGATATTATCTGTCTCTGTGTTTTATCTGCAATTTTTGCGCCACTAGAATGATTGCCCCGTTCGACATCACTCCTGTATAAGAAGACATTAGAGTAGAGTCCATACTTAGGTGCCCTCGGAAGTTCACTTTTTTTTGCCTCGAAATTGGCCCAAATTTATGTGTCTCCATGTGGTTCAGGAAAAAAAACCAAATCTCATAACATTGCACTTTAAATCACTCACAGGCTTCTGATAGGGCGCTTGGCAATTGCTGACTTTCAATATGAGCTTCAATCGCAAGAGACACTATGGTATGTACCACTCTTCTGGACTTCTATGTTCTTAACTTTGAATTGACCTGAAATTAACGTAACCGCCGTGATAGATGATGACTTTCAGGAATTCAGGAAGAGATCTCGTCCTTCTTCTCGTATGGAGGACTTCAAGGCTCTCTGCAACGATATAAACACTCTTGGTGAGACTCCTAAGAAGTATGTTGAAGATGTTGAGTTTATGAGCACCCCAATTGTTAAGAACTTCGAAAGCGAAGACTTCCGTAAAGCGGTGCTGCAAACCTTGTTTGCAGTCGTGACTGAGCAGCCACAGAAGATCTTACACATTTCTGGATTGGTCCAATCTGTCTATAGTCAAGCTCCAGATGCTGCTAGGATTATTGTTGAGTTTTTCCACCAAGAGGCGCAGGTTCTTCTTGAAAAGGCTGCTGTCAGAGATTCTGAGCCAATTTCTTCAGATACTGGTCCATGGAACAAAATCAAACTTTTAATGAGATTCTGGGCTTCGTTGTCTCTTATATTGGATACCAGCAGTGTTGTGAATGTGTTTTCTCAGTTCTTGAAGCTTTCGGTCGACTTGCAAAACAACACGCCAGAGAAGAGATCACCACTTGGTGAAGCTATCTACTACAACACGTTGATTTCCCTTCCGTATTTCTTTCCTTTTCATCCAGGTCAGTCTGAGGTACAAACCGGTATGAATAAGTTGTTGCAGCTTGCAAAGGAGTTCAGATTCGTTGCATCAGAAGTGACTATCACCAAGCCTTTTTCTGAATCGAGTGAACACCAGCCTTATATTCCTAAGGAAATTGTCACTTGTGTCTTGCCTGCCCTGGAAGAATATTTCGCCGATACTCAAAAAACGAACTTCTTTTTGGATCTGCAGTCCATGCTTGGCGGGTTGCTTTCCCCGGCTGAAAAGATGAGCTTACCAGCTTTGGCACTCCCAAGCGTTGACAGCTTGAAGGAAGTTTCTGGTCTTGATACTGGTCTGGGAAGTGTTGATGGTATGTGGAGAACTCCAAGGTTCACCATGGAAGTGTATCTTCCAATCGGAGACTTGAATACCACCCCACCATCATCGTCATATATCGGCTTACTCTTAAGAGACATCATTACGGATGTTATAGAGGCTGTCGAATTCAACAGAAAAGAGGTTGCAAGACAAATCATTACCATTGACTTGTTTTTCAATGATGCGATCTTTGCTCCTCCGGGTTCCAGCATTGACTCGTTGAAGAAGTTGAATGAGCAGAACAAAGAAGACGGCACCTCCTTGTCAACCTGGAAAATCGAGGATATTGCTGTCGAAACTATTCTTTCTTTGATATTCAAACTTCCGACTGCTTCCCAGCCATCTGTTTACTTCTATACGACATTGGTAGAGGCGTGTGTGAATGCCCCACAGGCAATTGCTCAGGTCATTGGCCGAGCAATCAGATTCTTCTATGCAAACGTCTATCATCTTGATTTTGAATTGACTCTCAGATATCTTGATTGGCTTTCTATCCAGTTGAGTAATTTTAACTTTACTTGGAAGTGGAATGAGTGGGAAGGGGACAGTGTGAAATTTGGCGAAAGCAACTATCACCCAAGAGTTGTTTTCATCAGAAACTTGGTTGCCAAAGAGTTGAGACTTGGCACTCGTGAGAGAATTCAGGCTACGTTGACTTCAGAATTTCAACAATATCTCGATGTGTCTTTATTTACCAAGGAGGAATTATTCGCGTACTATAAGAACATCCTTGGGGATATCGAGGATTCTGAAGAATCTTTGAACTTGTTGTATTTGTGTGATCAACTTCCAATCAAAGCCAATGTGGAGAAATTGATTGAAGTAATCCATAAGAATCTGCCATCAGCTGAATTGGAAGACGCTGTTCAGCAGTTGAAAGTTGCCACTGAATCTTTCCAGAATGCAGATGAGTTATTGATTTCAATTGTGTTCCAAGCGGTGGCCTTTGTCGGTAGTAAGTCTACTTCTCACGCTGGTAAATGTATTGATGCTACTCGTGAGCAATTGAAGAAGTTGGTGGATGTTGCTGACGCCTCAAGTGATGCCTCTGGTGATGTAGAAATGCAAGATAATGTTTCCCTGAAGAAGCAAATATGGGCTATTAATGCTGTCCTGGCTTACTGGAATCAGGATCCTCAGTCTGGATACTTGGTTCTTGATGTCTTAGAGTCATTTAATATCATCTCTCCGTTGGCTATCATCCAGCACTCTCTCGATGATGAGCGCAGGGCTAATCTTGGTCTTGTCAATATCGCTTCTATTGAGTCTATTTTGAGAACATTGACAAAGGTTGTCTTCTCTGGATCAGGTACCACTGAGCTTGAGTATATCTTTGAATCTCTGTTGTCCATCATCTCCAAGATTGTGACATCGCTTGGTGCAGAAGATTCAATTCACATTCCTGATGTCAGTGCCGAGATCACAGACGCTGTTGAGTTTTCGTGGAAATATCACACCACCCTTGGACTTGTCAGAACGGTCTTGAGAAAGTTCTCGGATGAGTACGGTGGAATGACCCCCTCTCTTATGTCTATATTGGAGAAGAGTGTTACTCATAAAGATACAGTGACTATTGTATCTTCGTGGATCAAGGATTTGCAAAGTTTGTGATGATGATGATGATGAATAGTTGCTACAAAAAGAGGCAAATAAATAAATAAGAAAACAACAAATTACTCTTGACTTCGTAGACACCGTTAAAAAAAAAGAAACCAGCGGATCATGTGGTTGAACATGGATTGAGAGAGGTACCTCTCAAAGACCGTGTCTTGCACCCGGACTCTTTGCTCTCTCTTCTCTGAACATCTTTGTGATCTTGTTGCCCTTGTAGTAGAACTCGTACATCATGTAGAAACCGACACCATAGAGACAGGACATACCCAAGAGGAATTTGGAGAACTGTTTTCCATTGGACATGCCGATGTTGGAAGCAGCCACCTTGTTGAGTCTCAAGGCAGAAGTGTGGAAAGATCTGATAACAGTTGGAGAGACCATTTTAGAATATAGAGATTGTGAGGTTTGTTTTTGAATGTGTGTGGAGAGCTATAGAGTGAGAGCTTCTCATAGTCTGCTTTTTTTTCAGCGGATTGGAGCGGATTATGTACTTGATGTTTCCTGTATGGGGATGGGGGTGGTGGGTCTATCGATCGTTCGATCATGACATCGAGGAAGATCACGTTACTAATGTCAAAATTTCAAGGAGCTGCAGTTGGGGTCATATCATAATCTCATAATGAAGGGAAGGCGGGTGGGTTCGTATGATTTCCGTGTTTATGTAGTACGCAAATGTAAAAGTCTGTGTTTTTTTTGGTGGTACGATATCGCAACAGAGGGTTAGAGTTCAATGGACACACCACGATTTGAGAATATCTTTCGATAAGCTCATATGATCTTTCGAGTCTATAACTCGACTGTGGAGTTGGGACTGGGAGTTTTTCACCAGGATAGGCAAAGTTGCAAAATCGTAGAGCATATATATGTGTTCAAATGTGGAATTCCGTTGTTGATGTGCCAGAGAATGGTTCTGTTGCAGAAACGGAAGTCGCGAGGTGCGGTGTGCGTGTGCGTGTGCGCTTGGGGGGCCTTGCAATTTTTCTTTTCATCGCGAGGGGGGGCAACGTTACTCCACACAAGCCATAAAGACCACAAGCACTACCCGTGGAATGTGAGTGATTGCGGATGGTTTACTTTCCCAGGATACTGACTTACATCAGCACAGCGTTTGATTCTATGGGTGTTTGTCTGTCATACTTTTTGGTTGCTGAAGCTCATAGGTGTATATCCTATTGTCACTTCAGTTTACTTTTAAGATAGACATATATCGATGGCTCCGGGTGCACTAGCAAGTGTATCCAGACGCGGGCTTTTTTTGTTCTCTGAATGGAGTTTGTTGTCAATCAAAGATCTCACGACTTAACAAATCTAAAGGCTTGAGAATACAGCTCTTCTTTATTCTGTTTAGCTCATCTAATGAGTTTATATATACATGAAAATCATTCTTCGTCTTGGACGAGGACGTTGCTTTGTTCGAATAACTCTGTGAGTTCACCAGATTGGGCCATTGAAGTGACGATATCACAGCCACCCACGAACTCCTTGTTGACGTATAGCTGTGGGATAGTTGGCCATTCGCTAAACTCTTTGATACCTTCACGTAATTCTGAGTCCTCGAGAACGTTATAGGCGGCGAATTTTTCAGGGTCGACGCCAACTTGGCCCAAGATGTTGATTGTAGCTCTTGAGAAACCGCACATAGGGTATTCTGGCGTGCCCTTCATGAAGAGAACCACTGGGGCGGATGCAACGGCCTTCTCGATAGCCTCCTTGGTCTCAGTGGAGAGGAATCTAACCAAAGGAGTGCTAAAGGCGGCAGTACTTCTAGAAAGTGGTGTATAACGGGTCTATAGTGAGACGGGGTATTAGTCAAATCGAACGAATATAGGCCAGAGGCAACAGAAAAATGCATGCATCCCACAACACACGCACAAATATCTCGTTGAAAAGGAAAGATCAATCACTTACTAGCCTTGAAGAATGCTGGAATACTATTCTGAACATTTTGTAAGAGAAGTTGGTGGAGGAGGGTTGGAAAAATTCTTAACTGCTCGAAGGTAGACGTTCTTCTTCTCAATGTGTCCGGAGCTGATGTTGTTTTTGGGCTTCAAGATTTGTAATTTCTCTCGCCTTCGGAGATGATCGGGGGGTCGAGTTGGGGAAGTCATTTTTGGAACATCCTACAATCCAAGAATTAAAAATTAAAAAAAAGTCATTTCCAAAACGTTCCAATAATTGACTGGTTTCTGAGAACAAGGCTTTACCGAGCGAGACACGCATACAGACAATACCTGTGACGTCAGAAGAAAACAGTAAACAGAAAGCGCTAGTTCGCCATCCCATAGCACATTCAGTAGCAGAATATGTAGTACAATTATCTATACAACTATATATCTATATATACTACCCACTTATACCTAGTTATTGGCGACAGCGTGTCCAAAGTGTCCAAAGTGTCCAAAGTGTTCAGTGTTATGTTGCTAACGGAGCAAGTCAAGAGCAAGCCGTTTTGAAACAATAGGGCTTCCCAAATCAGACTGCTTTTTTTCTCTTTTTTTCTTATGTAATCTCCGAGCGTGGTTGCTGCTGTGTTTGTTTTTGTGTTTTTGTGTGTGTGTGTGCGTGCGTGCTTTGTCGCTTTGCCATCGGCAGGTGCCGAGAATCGAGAATCGAGAATTTCCTCTCCGTCCGCCGCCCCTCTCAGCGCGCAAAACAGAACAGAGCAGAACACAAGTTAAAAAAAATCCTACAAACGTATTTATTACACAGCCAAAAAACGAAAAAAAAAAAAAAAAAAAAAAAAAAAAAAAAAAATAAAAAAAAATTTTTAAAATTTATTTTTTAAAAAGCAAAAAAAAAAAAAAAAAAAAAAAAAAAAAAAAAAACAGGAAAAAACACTCATTCTCACTCTCACATCCCCAGCAACAACAACAACCAGAGCGCCTCATCCTTTCCAAACAAATTCTGTGCTTCCCAATTTCTCAATTTCTCATTTCCCATTCTGGGGGCCACCGATAGTTTGCCCTCTTGGTCCGTTTCCTACCAACGCGCGCTTGTGTGTTTTGTTGCCTTTCCCTTTTTTTGCTTGAGATCAATCTCTTCACTCGCCCCCCCTCTTCCTGCCATACATAACATACCGCTTGGAAACAGAGCTAAGCAAGAATGCCAGAGCAACGTGATCAGATGCCACAGCCAATCCTGAACAAACCGAATCAACAGGCGTACCCCTTGAGAGTGGTAACCGCCGTGTCGGAAGAGGCCAGATCGAACAATGTTAGCACGCCATTGACTCCACACCCATCTGACAATGGCCTCACCATATTTCCCTCCACGCCTTCGGCTTCCAATGCCAAGTACTCGTCTGTGTCATTCACAGTCCCAGACCAAGTGGAAAAGTCGCATAGAGGCTCTATCAGTGCAAGGCCGTCGTCAGTCCAGATCAGTCAGATGTCCAACCAACAACTGCCCCTATCGCCACAATCATTACAGCAAAGTTCACAACCATCATCATCACAACAGCAACAGCAACAACAGCAACAACAAGGCCCATCACAGTCCCGCTCTCTTAATGCCTCGACGATCAAAACGCCGCCATCGACTCATGACACAGGTTTTCCGAACTATGCGGCTCAAGTGAACATCTCCAGACAGCCATCGGTATCAAACGCGCATCAGCAGGCAACGAGAAATGCAAGCGTTGGGAGCTCCGGATCTGCTTGTTCGTCAAGACAGAACTCTACCACCACTGTGGACTTTATCCAGTTCTCTCCGCAATCCTTTTTCCACGTTGGTCATACAACGTCTCCAGATACCGCTAAGTCACCTTCGGATGTCGTTTCCCTCGACTCCAAAGAAAAAGGTCAATCGCCAATCGATATAACTTCGGCAAATGCTAAAAAGGTGAAGGAGAAACAGACGAAGGCTGTCATCGGTACGCCAACTGCGCAGGTTCCATTCCATGAATTCTTTCAAAAGCAGGACGATCAAAAAATACATATCTTGATCGGTGCTACAGGTTCGGTCGCCACTATTAAAGTACCCTTAATAATCGCTAAGCTCTATAAGATATTTGGCCCATCGAAAGTGTCCATCCAGTTGGTTGTTACTAAATGTGCCGAACACTTCCTTAAAGGCCTGAAGATTTCCACAGAAGTGAAGATTTGGAGAGATGACGAAGAGTGGTATGGCTATAAGAAGACTGGTGACGCAATACTTCACCAAGAATTGAGAAAATGGGCAGACATCTTCCTCATTAGTCCAATGAGTGCCAATACATTGGCGAAGATGGCGAACGGTATCTGTGATAATTTGCTAACCGCAATAATCAGAAGTTGGAATCCACAATATCCAATGTTGATTGCCCCTGCAATGAATACCTTCATGTATACACATCCAGTGACGAAGAAGCATTTGGGATTCATCAAAGATGAATGTCCTTGGGTTGAGGTGCTGAGGCCCGTTGAAAAAGTGTTAGTGTGTGGTGATATCGGTATGGGCGGTATGCGTGAATGGAGCGACATCGTTGAAATACTCGTCAAGAAGATTAAGAAGATGAGTGATGCAAAACCTTATGATCCAAACGGTGTGGATGACGATAAGGATGAAGAGGATGAGGATGGTGAGGATGGGGAAGACGACGACGACGACGATGAAGAAGATGATGATGATGACGAGGACGACGATGATGACGAGGACCAGGACGCACTCAAATCTGGAAACGCTCCTGTCCCTATTTAATACGGCACGGTTGATTCTTTCACACTCTCTTATGACTTCACTCTGCTTCCCCCCTGTTTTTTAATGTTGTATTTGCATTTTTCCATGTTTCTGTCTATATTTTTTTCCTGCTTTTCCCTGGATCAGCTCCAGTACTCTTATCGATGTCCTCATGAACTCTCTGGGCATAGTGTTGATCTAGAACTGTAAGGTGAACGCTACAGTTGTTGCGACAATGAATACCGGTATATTTGTATTATTTAACTTGCTCTTGGTTCAGTACCAGCCGTCATAGTCATCGCTCTTCATAAACTCATAAACATCGGTTATCAAACTAACCCAGCGATTCAGAGATTTCAGCTTTCGGGAATCATCGTCCATCGGCCTATCTTCATTCTCAAGCCACTCGAGATGGATGGATTTGAAGTCAAATTTCAAATGATTATTCATCTCTTCGTTCTTGAATGGCTTCAACAAACTCAAGAGATTTGTTAGGCTAATCACCTCATTCAAACGTTTCGAGAGTCTTGCCACAAGATCCCTGTTTGTCTGAAGTGAGTTAATAATCACCTTGCTGATATTGATGGCTTTTATGGATTGTTTGAATATCAAAGGTAGAAACGGAGAAATCAGAAGACCTTGGTCAATTGAATTTGTGTTGTTCTTTATAACTGTAAGTAAGTTCCCTTGGATCGATAAGTGCTTCTTAGTAAGCCTCAAGCACTTCAGTTGGTAATCATATATCAGTTCGTCATCAATTTTCCCTGTGTTGCTAGTCACCACTTCTTCAAAAAAACTCTCAAGCTCATACTTAGACATGATAAGGTCCCAAAACGCCCATGTTAACATGTCCTGTTCTTCATTCCTGTTAAGAATATCGTTAAAGATCTTAAGCTTCGCTCTGAACCCATTGCATATAGGAGATCCAACGCTCAGCGCTGGTGACTCACTTAGGTTTCTAAGATTACAGATTTGTGCAATCTTGATACCCAATAGCATATTGTTCTTGGTCAGATCAAAATTGGCAAAGTTTGGAAATAGCTTGTCGGTGATGTCAACGTCCAACTCCATGTTCATCGATGTCGGAGTACCAAAACCAATAGCCTGTAGCGAATCGATTATAGCCAGTGAGATATAGAGTCTCTTCAGAATAGATGTATAGTCATCGTAGTTGTTATTGGTCACTATATGATTCTTATCCCAGAAGAGTTTAAATATCTTCAGCTTGTTGAAAACACCGACAGTGGTGTTGATATTGACATCGCTGGGGGCGCCAAGGAGTAACACAGAATAACAAAGTGACACCAGAGCAATTCCCACAAGGATGACTGCATTCTGTGAGAACATGGTCACGTTGGAAGTGATCTTGGATGAAACTTTAAACAAGTTTGAAAACAGTTGGTTGAGGGAGTCTAGAATGTTGCTTGGTCCTGACCCGATTCCCATGGCACTCGGGCTCCTCGGTGACCGGGAAGTTGTAGATATCAATATATCCAAAGAGCTGTAGAAGCAATGTATCACGAACTGATTGACTTCAGCTACTTCATTTGCCATCTGAGGTGGGGGTTGCGGAATGTTAAGTAGATTGCCCAACGACTGCTTGTTCAAAGGTAAAATAGAGAACGAAGGGTGCACGAATTGATAATAGAGCTCAACCAACTGTGCCTGCTGATTCTGTTGTTGCATGGTAGCATGTTGTGGATTGGTCAAGTTTACTCCTTGGGAAAACCCTTGGCTGAAGCTCTTCAGTGAGCTCAAAGACAAGGCAGGACTCGATGGTGCAGGAAAATTCGCCGAATTTGAGCGACTGCGAGCTCTCATATCTATAGAGCTTCTCTGCGATCTTCCTGATAAATCATCTTCTGAGTCTGATATCACAGACGATTCATAGTTAAATCTTGGCGCAAAAGCTCCACTACTCCCATTCGAACCTGTTGAGAACCTAGCATCACTAAGGGACGAGGTCACTGAATCCACAGATTCTCTTCTTTCAAAAGAACCTTGGTACGGAACTTTTAAGAACAGTCCCTGTGGAACTGCACCAGGCGGGACCTGTCCTTGCTGTGGTGCACTTTGTGGCTCCTGCCTCTTGAAGAAAGATGTCCCTCCAGGAGAACTTGGTTGTGATGAATAATTTGTGGTTTGTGGAGCCTGTTGCGGTTGCGGTTGCGGCTGAGAATTGCTGGTGACAGAAGATCTCACGGGCATGCTCCCTGCCAATGATGTCAAGGGTGGTAATATTATTGGCTGTTGCACTTGCCCACTCAGGCTCGAAGATCTTGACCTCTCAATCATTGCATCTGTTACAGGGTCGTTTCTCATGAACCCCTTTGTTGGGCCTCGTTTTAGAGGCACTCTTTCAAAAGAGCAGTTATCTTTACTCTTCAAGCAATTGGAGCAAGGTCTGACAACACTGTTGGATGTTTGGCTGAATGTTGCATCGCACTTTACTTTCTTTCTGCGACACTGATGGGGTATGTTGTTAGTAGCTGAGCGGCAAAATAGAAATAATCTTAACTCACCTCATCACATGCTCTGGAGACTTTGGATCTTTTGCGCTGTTGGTTCTGTTGTTCATCTGTAGATCTTTTGGGTTCTGCTTGGCTCACAGAACTCGAATCTCTCGTCATTGGCGTCCCCTTCGGTACTTCTTGCTCATTGTTGGAAGATGCTTTGAGAGCAGCAGTAGTACTCCCTTCCTGGGCAGCAAGCTCAGTTGACCCCACCGGCTCCATCGGTTCGTCAGCAGGTCTGTTCTTGCCTGTCACGTCTTCCTGGAGCATATGGGCTATGGATGACATCCGTATGTTTCAGCCGCTGTTATTCTCTATGTGTTGTTTATGATTTTTATTATGTCTTTGGGGAAATTTCCCCAGCATCCTCCTTTCCCCGGTTCCCGCACTGGAGAACAAGCCGTGCCCACCGCAAAGCTGCCCCGGGTCTGTGGGCTCGTTGTGGAGTGCGCCCGCATATCTCCGGGGTAGTGTCCTGACCCAAGGGATGCAACTTCAACTACAAATAAGTAGACAATTTTTATACATCATCTTATCGCTCTCAAGACGCCAGAAGAGTAGTTGGGAGAAAACTCATCACTAGGATTTGGAACGTCATTGCCCTCGACTGCGTCTTGATAAGAGGGAACGTTGGAAATACCACCGAATATTAGACCGGCAGCTTGTTCAGGATTATCTTCAGGTTCAAGAATAGGTGAGACGGATAATGAGGCATCGTTGCCAAAATAATCTCTGCTCATTTCATTGCCATGGTTCAACAAAACAACCAAGGTAGTATCACCGTGTTCCACGGTTGGTTCGGTGAATATCATCCGATCGAAGACATGTTCTTCATAGTTCGGTGGTGCGGCTTCCCTACCAGAGAGGGTTAAGTTATTCCCAGTAGTAGTTCTGTTCATATGATGGCTAGTTTCAAATAACTTCTCCTCCTCCTTTCGGAAATGGATCCTACCATGTTTATCTAATACAACGGTGCGCCCTGACATCTCAACGTTTGGAGATATGAACAACGTCATAGGGATGTTTGTTCTCAATTCACTTGTGTGTCCATTAGCGTTAATCAGATTAATCTGAAATTTGAGTTTATGTCTCACTTTGATCCTATCACCTTTCAAATCACAATCCTGTGTAACTTTCTTCAAATTTGAAGGGATTTTGATGAAGGAATCTATAGATAGCCGATCATATAATACCCTCCCTTCCATTTTTGACATAGTACAGTCAAGAACAACCTGCTCGTCATCATAGATGTCACCTGTGGAACCCTTGAAGGCATAGTACTGAACCATCTGGGCCCTTATCGGGCCCAATCTCAAGCCTTTAGTTAAGGGGACCAATACTATGTTGATTGGGCTTGCGCCACCAATTGGAACAGCTCTGGATGGTATGCTAACCTCATATTGGACCTTATCTGGCCAGGTCTTACCTATAGATATGGTTTCTGAGATTGAAAAGTTATCACTTGACAAAGTTCGAAGAATTCGGAAGTATTTGTATCTCATCAAAGGTGATTTAAATCCTCTTCGATCAACAATGGCTTCAAACTTGTATAGGATTGACCCTGCCATTAGACCTTCCACTGTTTCAGGAATATCGCCAGGTAAGATACATCTGAATGGGAATTCATAGTTTCCTTCTGGTAGAATAAAAGATGTGCCATTCGGGACAACATAATCTTGAAATGGCGTCACCGATACACCGTTTCTTGGAACATTCAATGATAATGGTGTGTTTGCCCGTATGAGCCTTCTGGTCTGCATGTGTGTTCCGGTTTTGCTCTGGTCTTGCTTGCCGATAATGCCATTTGGATTCAATAGTAAGTTTTCCCACTGTACTTCAAAGATAACGGATTCTTCCTTAACAGGATTCGAGACCGTGGTATTGGACTGCGAAAGAACTTCAAGGAAGTCTAGTTTGTAGCGGCCAACAAGCCGAAGCCCAATTCTCTTAACCGTAACATCTTCAGTCAATGAAAACACTAGATCACCGGAGAGCATCACGGATGGCGAATCATACTGCGACCCACGGACTATAACCAAGTTCTTATACGTAGACTTGACTCTCACATCGAAGTAAGTTAGCGGAGATGATGATGCTGACCTCCCTAGCCCAAACATGACACGATTCACACTGTGCCATAAGCATTTAAGTCTTTCTTTTGCTGGATGTAGCTTTTTGGCTGTTTTGACCTCGGTGAAATTTTCTGGAAGGAAACGGCAACCGCCTTTCCAGAACAATCAAACGTAAGAGCTAAGAAGACAGGCAGGATGAGTCTCTCGGCAGTGTATATTATACTATTGCCTTAGTACTTCGAATAAAGGCCATTGATACCATCCGTTGCTGTTGAATGATGCCACCAACAGTTTCGGGGTTCTAGCCAAATTGGGCTCTTCTGGCGACAATATCAGAGCCACAATCGGAACACTATATAGACGAGATCTGCAACCCTGGCTTCGACCTCAACATCTGTAATCACCATACGAAATGTCCCTTAGATTAGTTACCGATGAAAAAGGTATCCAGAGGCTTCCAAAAGAGGAGTATGATCGTGCAAAATACCCTGAATGGCTTCCAGTTTGGAACCCTAAAGACCAGTTCCCAGCTTTGACGGAGAACAAAGACTATATTGATCGTGCATTCTTCGCGGATCCATCCTTCCCAAACTTATTTCCTACTGGCAGTAATATTGACAAAATTGATTTGAGTCCAAATTTTGGCACAGAGATTAGAAGTGGTCTTCAACTGTCCTTATTGTCCGATGCAGCAAAAGATGAAGTGGCTTTGTTATTGGCTCAAAGAGGTTTTGTCATTTTCAGAGATCAGGACTTGAAGGATAAAGGATTTGAGTTCAACAAGAAACTTGGTGAATATTTCGGACCACTTCATGTGACATCGTTTTCTGGGGCTCCTGAGAATGAAACTAAGTTTCATGTTGTCTACAGATCTCCAGATCAAAAAGTAAATGTCAAGAAGATCAGTGGTATCCATACTGATGATAACTGGGAGGTTTTCACCCCGGGTGTGACGATCTTTGCCATTCTTGATGGTCCAAATACTGGTGGCGATACACTGTTTGTCGACTCACAAGAGATTTACGAACGTTTTACTCCATCTTTCCAGAAGATTCTGGGTGATTTATCCGCCGTTTTTTCCAACGTTGAAGCTTCAGATGCTAATGGTGAGTCTAAAGGGTTCTTGAGAACTCCACCAACTGAAACATCGCACCCTGTGGTCAGAATCCACCCTGTTACGCAGAAAAAGAACATATTCTTCAGCCTTCTGACCAAGAAACTTGAAGGCCTTGATGAAGAAGAGTCTGCTTTAATCCTGGGTTATCTGAAGAACAAGATTTATGGTCAGCCTGATCTTCATTTGAGAGCACGATGGGAATCAGGAACAGTTGTCCTGTGGGATAACCGGAGATGTTTACACACCGCACTAGCTGATTTCGAAGGTTCAGTTAGACACTGTTACAGGGTGACAACATTTGCAGAATCCCCGGTTGGGAACTTTGAAGAACTGGAAGAAGAGACGAAGAGACTTTCTCAAAAACTTCAGGAGAAGTTACGCATCTGAGCACCAATGAATCTAGACCTGAATGTGGGCATCTAGCAGTGGATCTTTTCAACTATTCTGAGCTAGGAAGATATGTCAATGATGAGATTTATGCCGTGAGGCGAAGCGTATCTGAGACGGGTGTTGCATGTACTACTTGAATATATGATTCGATTATAGGGTTTTACTAGGCTTTATGCTGTGGATTGTGCTATAGGAGTTTGGAGGCTACACACCGCAATGACTGATAGTCAACTCGACCTGCAAGGACTGTTGTCATATGCATCTCAGGTGATAGTTATAGGAAGGCTCGGGAAAGGAAAGAGTAGAGAAATTAATAATTACGCTACAGGGGAGTAACTTCACTGCCAGCACAACAGGGGTGCTCTAACGGTCCAGATTTCAATATCACAGAAATTCGTCTTATCGGAGAGATACAGAAATATCTTATTGAAAAGATCGTCGCTGATGGACTGGCTCAAAGCGTAAAGAGTTCAACATTGATGCATCACATTACGAATGTGTTATCCATTCTGAGAAGTTTCCATAGATTTTCTTCAAAAGAACGGCATCCTCCATCAGCAACAAGATCAAGAGGTTGAAGAAGGACGACTCAGTTCCTACAACAGGGGTTTCCAGTATCAACAAGTATCGAAAGATGATTGCAGATATTTTAAAACCATAGGAGTTACTATTGAGGTCTCCTATCAAAGAAATTTTGAGGGACGTCCCAGTTGCAAAGGATCTCCAGTAACAGGTCGATAAAGCTTCTCTGGGAATGATAGAAGATGCAGAGGAAGATGCAGAGTAAGATGCTCTCTATATTAAAGCGCTTCCTTTGGTGCTGGATATTGAACTGGCGTTTGAATATTAAGAGTTACAAGTGCCACTGGAAAAGTCTGTACTCTTAATCAAGAAGCTGGCCGCAGAGATAAACAGACTTCAGATGGAGATCGAGACCTATATGACGAACGTGATGCATGGTCAGAGACTCTGACCGATAGCGTCTCAGAGAAATGTCTAAAAGTTCGAAGTTCAATCCAGATAACTCTTTCATGACAAGTCTTCGACAGGAGTGGGAATAGATGAAGGTCGAGACCAAAGAACAATTTCCACCACTGGTATTTCAATCACAAGCACAACATTACCCTCAACAACTTCTAATTTGACAGAATTCTATTCAACAACCCCTTGTCAGTCCACAATGTATTCAGTAACCGTTTGCCAACCAACCGTCCCCCCCCCATAATCACCCTCTCCTATTTTTGTCCCGCACTCTTCTTCCCAGAATGGTTATACCATTAAGGTCTGATACATTAAGATTACCACGAATGTGTCCGATATACTTCGCCATGAGCTTCACTATAACATGCGTCTATGGCGCCTTAACACTTTATAGGAAGTTCCTCTAGAAAATGGTAAACCATCTGTAGGCCACTGGAGACTAGAGCTCAACAGCTCAAGGTTATGTCTAAATTCTTCACCGCCAGGCGGGCTTAATCCACCATCATCATCAAGGCAAGATCTTGCTCGAAACTTGATAGGAGTTGATTTAAACGATTATTTAGGTCATATGAAACGGAATCTGAAATTCTACTCCAAATCCACACGTACTAGTGTTGACTTTCCTTTTTATGGTGGTCTATTGCATCAAAACATTTGTTCAGCTCTTTACGCGATTTGTTTTTATTAAACGCCGTGATGTTGTGTGGCTTAACAAAACAGCTTTCGCCATACAAGCAGAAACCGGAACAAATATTCGCGACTCTTCTCCTACACAAATTTTTTTTCGGTTCTTGTTTAAAAATAAAATTTAATTATTTAAATAATGATTACAAAAATATAATACTCTCTGAATGTCTGAATTCTCTCAATTTAATCAACTTTCAATATGAATAGATTTCTCGGAATTTAGGGATGAGATCGAATGACCTTCAACCCCATCCGACATTCGATTCGAATATTCGGTCGAATATGGTACTTTGTAATCAATTACATAATAAGCATCCTGATTAGGAAATTTTCGTGTTGTGGAGTAACTATGATCCCATATGAAAGCCTATGAATAGATACTCTCCAGTCATTGTTACTTTCCTGAAACACAAAAATACTATTCTATTATATTTGATGTACAATAGCACCATTTTTCATGATCCCGTGTTAAGCAGCAGTCGCACTTCAAAGTTGGTTCAGGGCCTTGGAGAAGACTGAACCCACATCAACATTGGTACCAAGATGATCGCTAGCCTCCAAGTCCTCGTCTGATACATGAGTTGTTATCTGAATATCAGAACAGTTATCTTGAGTTTTGCTGTTAAACAATCTGGAATTATACTGCGAAGAGATAAGATGCTGTATCGTCAATGGAGAAAGACGATGACGGCGGTGGGGAAGGATATTCCTGGCCAGAGAGAATGACCGTTCACAGCTCGTACTGGTTGCTGCGAATGCAAAAACAACTCTTGCAATCTTTGCCAATCTTGGAAGGCGATCGCTCTCTCTCTTCCAGTAGGATAGTGGATTGAAGTCTTGTGTGCTTCTCACGAAGTCCTTGGAAGAAGTGAAAAACTCCCATTCAGACTCCACTGAGTCAAATTTATTTCTCGAATTACTCACATCGCCATCTTGATTATCTTGAACACATCTTAATACCATGTTGTCAAACGTGTCATCATACTCAAGGCTTTCATCGGCCTCAACTCTACTTGGCTCTGTCATTTGAACCACTGGAGACTCCTTACTACCCTGTTCAAAAGAAGAAATGATGTCTTCAATGACCAACACCTTAGCATGACACATATCGATGATGTTTCTTGCATCACGGACACTCAGGTTGGAGTCAATTGTTGAGGTTTGGAAGCGTGGATCCAAAAAATTGGTTAAATAGAAATAGTCAACCAGGTCTGAACGCTTAACGTACTTCTCAAGTTTGGCGCTTGCAGCTTCTGCTGCAAGCCTATAACCTTCTGGTAAGCATTCAAATGTGCTTTCAATTCTGTGTTTCATGAAAAATTTTGTAGTGTCCTCCGCTGTAAAACATTCTTCAATATCTTTGATGTACTCAATTAAGTAGAAGTAGCATACCAAAGCATCAGAACTCACACTGATACATCGATTGAACCTTTGAGTGAAGCTATAAAATGGCTTCAAGAGACTCTTCATTAGTTGGATTTCGGCCCATTCTCTCTTGTTCAACACCAGATCAACATCATCAGCGATTGATACGCCTCCAGGAGAATATGTTCCCAAAGAGTTCATCTTTCTCTTTATATCCTCACTAGCATCACCTTACACTGTTCTCAGAAACTCCACAATTGGGAACTTAAAAGTTAAGAACCAAATAAGAAGCTCGTATGTGGCATTCCACCTGGTTACCACTTCTCCTGGCGGTTTAGTAAAGGATAATTTCCAGTTTTCACAAATGGCTTGAAACTTGGTCCGATATGGATCTGATAGACGAATGATAGATGCAACTTTCCTCACTTTTATCATGATTGCTTGAAAGCCTGCATTTGATTGAAGAAGGCGAACAGCGACCAAGTGAAGAACATGACTTATACAATGGAACCAAGTATTTTCATCAAATATCCAAGAGATTTCATTGGAAGCAGCATATCTTCCTATGGAAGTTCTTCGTTCTTCCAACAGCTCTTGTAAATAGGTCATCATACATATGTTATTAGCTGCACCGTCAGTAGTGACTGCAAGGATTTTCGATGCCACATTGTATTCCACCAATAAAGCCATTATCGCATTTGCGATCTGTTCACCGCTATGCTCGAGATTAAATTTCGAAAAAGAAAGTAGCACCTCCTTGAAACTGTATGATGAATCAACAAATGAACCAATCAAACTTATATAATGGCCTCGATCAAAGGGTGACTGCCAGATATCCAATTGCAAATGTAAAGATATACCCTCATCTGAATTTAATAAGTCCTTAACTTTCTGTTCAATCTCAAATCCACGTTCTTTCAACTTTGTTGATAGCGAGTGACGGTTCTTGATCGGTAGGTTTATCTTATAGATTTCGAACAAACGTTGGAACTTCGGAGACTCGATAAGTGAAAATGGTACCGGATGCGATGCAAACAAGTCTAGAAGTGTCTCTTGGAACCTGGTATTCTTTGTTTTGACTGTACGGGCAACAATGACTTCCATGATTGTGCTCTTTCTGAGCCTCTTGAGGGTTCTTTCAGTCGAAGCACCTTTCTGGAAATCGCTTTTGACGAAGCCATGAGAATTGACAAGATGATCTCTCATATTGGATGTTGATGTTTGGCGTCTTGAATCTGTTGTTGAAAATGGGCAGCCTTGGGCGAAAGAGCATTTAATAACATAGTCTGTCCTTTTTCTTCCTCTGAAACCCCAAGTATTGGGCAGCTTCATCACGGTAAAATGAGGCCAGATGAGACTTTTTTCTTTGGTGGAGGCATGTTTATGGGTCATTGGGGTAACATCTATTAGTTGAACTTCAATTGGCTCGTCATCAGGATCACTATCCTCTGCCGCAGGAACCTCTGTGTTGTTGTTATCCTCATCTTCATCACCAGAGATTGGACTTGAACTTGACAGACTTCTGGGAGGGACTTTGGTGCTTTTCTGTCTTTTTAACTTTGAAGCTTCATAGTCCGAGTCTGAACTATGGACTTCGGAGTCACTTCCGAGATTCATTGCTTTATAGTCCTTTCGCTTCTTATTTCTTCCTGATATTCTTGGATTGGTCATTGTGTAACTTGCATGCAGCTTTCATCGTTAATAAGAACGTCTAAAAATGAGAGTAATCCTCAAGAACTTGTTATACACACAATTGGCACCACGACACTTACCACCTGTAATTATGTTGTAGATACTAGAAAGTAGGGATGGGATCGAATGGGTCATATTCGATTATTCGACGCTATTCGACTGTAGTCGAATGTGAATTCTGAACTCCCCAATTATTCGACTAATGTAATGTGATATATCTGGTCGAAAGAAATCCTTCTAGGGCAATATTTATGAGCTGTATCGACGATTTCCTGCTAATCTCTGTTTTCTTTTAGTGCTCTCTATAAGAAAATAGTTCGGATATATTGTATGAGGGTATTTGGAAAGAAGAAAAGTCGAATAACTAGAGATGAACCTCCGATATCCCTATCTTGAACATCAAATATAATATAATAGTATTTTTGTGTTTCAGGAAAGTAACAATGACTGGAGAGTATCTATTCATAGGGTTTCATATGGGATCATAGTTACTCCACAACAGGAAAATTTCCTAATCAGGATGCTTATTATGTAATTGATTACAAAGTACCATATTCGACCGAATATTCGAATCGAATGTCGGATGGGGTTAAAGGTCATTCGATCTCATCCCTACTAGAAAGTATGAGACTTAAGGCGATTTCTTTATTGGACTAGTTCTCTTCAGCAGAGATCTGCTCAAGCTGACGCGGTTGATCGATGGAATCTTTGGAGTCGTGCATGAGTTCAACTTACGCGCTCGAAAGTTAAAATTCCCCCAGTCGGTAATTTTCCAGAAATGGCATTTTCCAATCAAATGCCGTAGAATTGAGATATACGGGAAGAAGTTAGGCTATATTCTTATCATATATTTCTACCGTAGAAAAGCGAACGTACCTGTAGCCTGTAGCCTTTGCACATTATTGAAAATCATCCTCCGAAGATAGGGATATCGGAGGTTCTTCGCTAGTTATTCGACTTTTCTTCTTTCCAAATACCCTCATACAATATATCCGAACTATTTTCTTATAGAGAGCACTAAAAGAAAACAGAGATTAGCAGGAAATCGTCGATACAGCTCATAAATGTCATGTATTGCCCTAGAAGGATTTCTTTCGACCAGATATATCACATTACATTAGTCGAATAATCGAATATGACCCATTCGATTCCATCCCTATCGGAATTACACCCAATATCCTTGGGCAGAATTCATCCTTTAAAGTAGAAGAATACTATTTTCCTCAGCTAGAAGCTCAACCAAAGAATCGAAGGGCTGAATAGAGAAGAATCTAAATTGGTCTTGGAGCTTTCGAGAGAAAATACTCTATTTCAAAATGACTTCAATCTCATAGAGAGATCTGAATCTGGTACTATGGTGCACTGGGGGATAGCATAGAAGATCTCTCTTTCCCCCAATTTGGGGTTTTTAGGGCAGAGTGAAATACTTCCACAGAATCACACTAGCTGAAGCTCCTTTTGGGAACTTTAACGAGCTAGAAGATCATTTAAAGGAGCATCGCTCAATTTCCAAGAGGCTAGAGGGCTTCAGTGTGTCAAAAATGACTTCAAGGTTGCGGTCCGTTTAATTCGTACAACCTTGATTGATCTTTTATCGAATGTAAGCGAGTTTTCTACTAAAGCATCAGGAAATATGGCTCAGGAGGAGACCGTGTGTTGCAAACAAATAGCAGGATACGTGGGCAATACAGGCTCTGTATATGGTGAGTGATCGTCTTTTATCTGAAGATCGTGTCTGTCCGAGTCATCGTGCCAAGCTGACGGTAAGCCCACGCTATCCGCAGTCTGTTGCAGGAAATTAAAGCTAGAACATTGCACCTTAATTGGAGACGTTAGGAAGCATAATTTTCGCAAATAGTAGCTTATGATCATTAATATGGTGTTTTTAAATTTTAATCTTCTTAAGATTTGCCTATATTGTGCAATAAAAAAATTAATCATGATTTTTCTTGATTTTTGAAGAAACTGATTTTGGATTCATCAGATGTTGAATTGAAATGAGGAAAAGATTAAATTCATGATAGAAAAGACATATAGCACTTGAAAGCTCACACTTTTTTTAGCAATAAACTATATTACACGTTTAATGCACTTTGGTCTTTTCTGTTATTGAGCGTAGACCGTTGAAGCAGTGCGTGCGCAAAACACTGTGGCCTCAAGCCAGATATTTCGGCCCAGCAGAACAAAGACCAACGCCAAAAAAAAGGACGCAAATTACATCATAAATAGATATGCAGGAACTCACAAGATCATATACTTACACCATTTGAATCAAGCATAAAAAGAATCTTAAGATCTAATTGGGACTTGAAATATATCTGTTACACAACACAAGGCTAACTTAAATACATGTTTTAATCACATGACCCACCATCACCCTAATGACGCTCAATATCATAAACACTATTGACTTGCAATTCGTCAGATTTCCCAATCCTACAGGCTTGTACCCGCAATCAGATTATAATTTGGAGCGTTGGAGTTGCAGAACTCAATAAAACTTGGTATCAATATTCATCATTTTCTAGGCTATGTTTCGTTTTGTCAGCATTTAATAGCGAGAGATGAGTGGGTTGAATGAAGCTTCATCGCATATTTTGTATACTATATGATGATACTTATATCTGTAATAACTCATGGGTCGTTAATATTGGCTTGAGACCACACATGCGATTTAGCCAAAATGACTATTGCTATACCTGTATTATTGATGCGTTTAAGGGCCAGAGGTTATGTCGCCCAAACCACGAGTCGTGTCCATCAACACCCATTCCCTAAAGTATATAAAAAAAGCTATAAACCTTACTTGACAGTAACTATGCTCTAATATAAAATAACTCAGAAAAGTTTAAAGGATTTACCAATCGAATCCATAGATTTCCGTGAGGTATATATATAAGTATGAGTTTTGGATAGATGACAGGAACGTATTTGGGTGCTATAGGAATAGCCCAGTTTAAGAGCATCATAGTGAGTTCAGGGATATCGGACGATATAACACTTCTAACAAATGATGAATATGGCCAATTGCGACTTCCAAGCCTCTTAATCGCTTGAATGGTTTATATATTTTTCGTTGATTTCTCCACAAATTTGTCAACAAGCCTTCACATATCTAACCGAACCAATGGTACTTTACAGCAAATACCAAACAAGGTCTCTAACATTGAAATATACTCACAAGATTCCCACTTTATTTGGCTCGGTGTCTGATTTTCTCACTTTAGTGTGAGAATACTCTACGAGGCGATTTGTTTGAGAGCGCCTGATGCCTGTTATCAGGACAGTGGTCATTGAGCAGTACCAAACATTCAGTGCTGATTGAACAGTTTTAAGAGTTCTGAGAGATATAATTAATGGAGTTATATTACTATCTTCTGCTTAAATCTCCCATTTCCCCGTCTCTGTATGGTTTCTACAGGAGGCCTTGAGTTAATAACCGAGAGATCTTCAGATTTTTAATTTGATTCGGCCGATCATATGAGAATGTAATTAAGTGAGAAATTACTAAACTTCAGCTGAAATTATGCATGTTTCTAGGTACCTCGGTGTCGCCTTTGATTATTGTGGTTTAGTAGTTTCTGGTATTACTGGTGGTACTTTATGGTGCTACCAATTGTTTCAGGTGCAGTGTAAACTAGCCATGTTACCTTTTTTTCTTCAGAAGACCATGGTAGGGTAACGGTGACGTGGTACTTTGACCTTTTTTTTTGACATGGTCGCGGATGGTACTTCTTTTCATGGTCATACGCGAACCATTTTTTTTCATGGACCATCAGTAGGGCCCCTGACCATACGAACCACAAAATGGGCGATGTATGGGATGGGGAGACGACCACGAAAGACCAATTTATAACCATATACACCATGGAGTTATACAAGCAAGTGGGAGAACGGCCCATGAAAAGTGGGATTTCTCGTTTGTAAGCTATGGAAACCCCTGTTGCAGTGAGACAACAAGGTTATGAGCAATGGTCAAAGGTTCTATTTTCGCGCGAAAGAAGCCCCAACCTACGGTTGGCTTGATCAAAGAAAAGGCATTCTACGGGCTCGATTCTGGCGAATATTAGGCACCTGCTGGCCTTGGAGGTGAAGTATAGAAAGTTAAGACAGAAATTGAGGAGAGAGATGTCAATATATGCGATTTTGGTGGTGTTTGGGTTAAAAAAGAGCAGTCACGACGGCTACAGATGAGGCACCCAATGGATGGACTATATAGACACAACAAGACAGCAATATAATACGGAGATTATAAGGTTCGATTAGTAAATCCTTTATACCTTTCTGATTGATTGTATATTATAGCATAGTTACTGTCAAGCAGAGGTTTTAGAGTTTCTTATATACCTCAGGAAATGGGTGTCTATGGACACCTGACTCATGGTATGGGCTGACGCATCTGTATGATGTTGGCACCAGCTCGTGATACGGGCTGACGTAACCGTCTGGCCCTGACAGAGACGGTAAAATATGGATATGTGTACGATGTAGAGAACGCATGGATAGCACGAGGATACATAGTGTAGCAGAAAAACAAAAAAAAGATTGCAGCACCTGAGTTTCGCGTATGGTCACCCACTACACTACTCGATCAGGCTCTTAGCAGCTTAACTACAGTTGATCGGACGGGAAACGGTGCTTTCTGCTAGATATGGCCGCAACCGAAAGATTATAAAAAACGAAAGGGTGTGTTTTTCAGGAAAGCTTAGTCAGCAAGAACGATGGTTCTTGGGTACTTTTTTTGGACACCATTGCAAGTTAACGGTATGATGGTTCTTGGATCGTTTTTTGAACATACTTTTTTTTATGGGGTGTAGTACAAGTACCAGCGCACCACAGGTACCACAGGCGGCGCACTAACAATATAATATGTTTGGGAGTGTTTGCTCGTTATATCGGCTTTCTGACTGTCTGGGAGTGCATATGAGTGCTCATTTAGATGCCCATTTGTGGCCGTATGTTTGTGATTTTCATGGATGATCATTTTGTGTTTGGTATATGAATTGTCTGGAGTAAAATAGTCATGCTGGAAGTTTTAAATGGATAGTGAATGCACAAAACAACAAAAAATACATATAAATTCAACTTATTCCTCCCATTACTTCTGTTTATAGTTCTAAAAAACCCATCTGATTTTTCTGAGTCAGTATATGTTAGCCTTTCTACTCATATTAGCGGCCTCACTATAACATTTGGTGGTGCCCATAGCTGGGCCGCGACCATTCACCCTCAACGTTTTTTTTTTCAATTTTGGCAGTTTTTCTAGATTTTCTGTGCTAAACGTTGTGCTTTGTTTTTGTGGAACCGTGGGTTAGTTTTTTATATACAACGAAGTGATCGCGCACCGATAGAATATGAGATTTTCGTGAGAAACCAGCATCAAGAGTCCGCGCTAGGAAAATGGGTCCGGTGGTACTTCATGTGAAAGCATTTGTCAAAAACTCGATATATCAAATAAATGGTTAAAATTCATTCGTTATTATATGTTACTACTTTTCTTTATTGCTCCTATGCTGTTCGCCTTATTGGCTGGAACCGTGCTAGCAATATATCAGGCCTATCTACAGAGCAGATTGATGGCTTCGACCAGAACAGAGGAATCTGTGTCAGAGATGGTGTGAGACAGCGAGACCTAGCTAAACGTGGTCAGACAGCAGAGATAGAGGCATCAGGCAGTGGTGCAACTGTCGTTGTTGTTACAGCTGCAGGTGTATGGTCAACCGTAACTATAGGTTCCTGTGGTACCTGTATATGGACAGCTGGTGCTAATTTACCTGGCTGTGTTATATGTGCTGGTGGTATGCTGGTGTCACTGATTGCTGGTGCTATAGCTTGTACATTAGGAAATGGATGTGGTGGTTCTGGGTCAGTCACTGCAAGCACTAAGAGATCTTTCAATACTGAAATAACAATGCATGACAAGTACCACAATGGTACACATATGCTGAATCATTTCACAATTAACTCGAATCCTGACTACATATTATATGCTGTAGTGAGTAATACTTCTACTAGAGTCGTCACTCATATTAATGATGGTAGCGCACCACTTACTGTTTCTGACATGATGTCTATTGTAGATAATGATGCATCTCTTAAAAAACGTGATAACTATGACATTTCATGGGTGAGCTATGAATTCGACAATCAGAATGTGGACTTGACAAATATATTTAATAATGGTTTCGAAAACAATCCTGACTTTTTTGGTCAACATGCTGCTGCAGCACTAGCTGCTGGTGGCACGACAAAGTATTGTATGTCGCTAGCTGTTGGCTATGATGATAATTCATTTCAGAATGCCATTCATGGTGAGATGTATACCAATAACTATGGTGGTATTGATGGATTCTGTAACCAAGATGATGATGACAGCCATGCATATGAAGATTGTGCTGCACACTGGTTTGAGGATAGTGGTCAATTCATGGAATGGGGTTGTTAAATCATTAGAAAATTATATCAATATGAAATTATCTGGCAAATACTCTGTCATTATTACATTTAAATATACAATTATAACTATAAGTACTTAACACTAATTAAATTTTTTTGTATTATTATTATTATTATTAATGTAAGGTTCGATTAGTAAATCCTATAGCCTTTTCTGATTGATTGTATATTATAGCATAGTTACTGTCAAGCAGGGTCTTTAGGGTTGCTTATATACTTTAGGGAATGGGTGTCTATGGACACCTGACCATTACGAAACACCAAAATTGGCCGTGTGAGGGATGGGCACGACCATGAAGCACCGACTGGTAACAATATACGACGTAAAATAACTATACACTTCCATTGAGCTATGAAGTCAAA